>CM069236.1:12633954-12912331 GCA_035582765.1 Acer negundo | reverse complement strand
AAATCTTATCGATAACTAAATAAATTTCTTTTACAATCTATTAACTTGTTCATTTTTAGCTGTTTCTTATGTATTAAAATATAAACATATAAAATTAATAGTTGAAATGGTATAAATGTAAAAATATTTTTTATATATTTCAAACAAAAAAATAATACAAATTACCACTTATATTCAGTACAATTAAAAAAGAAAAATAAACAAATAAAATTCATAATATTAGACATTTTTATTGACAAAGGAATAATATTAGACATACCCCAGCAACATTCTGAGAAGTTTATTACAACAAAACTAAAATGCATACCAGTAAATTAATAGTAATTCATTGCTACAATGATTTATTACCATTGCAAGCACTCTATAAGATTATTTTGATAGTTCCAATAACACGGACCATATTCTCTTATAAACCATCTGCAATAACGACACGATTTATGATCCCTTTTATCTTTGTAGATATCAAACCTTCTGATCTGATTTTTCCAAGCAAAACTGCAGTGGAATAATGTGTTTGACTGAGGTCGAAATCTAAATGAGTACCAACCTTTAAAGGGAATTACGTGTTCACCGAGATCATCATTACCCGATTTACAATGCACGGTGAGATCTAGCTCCGATTGGTCGTAAACGTCATTGGTGATATTAATAGTCCGTTTCGCAGGGAATAGACCTGCTTCGCAAATTGTTTGAAGCAGAACAAAAGAAATCAATACAAGGACAAGTCTGGAAGCACTCATCATGCTGGTAAACGTTACAATGAAGATCCGAACAATTTGAATATTGATATAAAATGAGAACTCTTAATTTGATTGATTTTCCTGGTTGCTAGTGATACATATATAGGTACCAATTTCTTTACATAAAATCTGTTTGAATTGTTATAATTGTCTGGATGAACACCATTATAGGAATATATTCTGTTAACAATGTGTATATATTGTTACACTCCATAAATTATTTCTAATCTAAATAATTTGGTTTAAACTAATTTTTTAAATAGAATATGTCATTGGTTTTACTTTAGATAACTAATAATAAAAAAAGTAGCCATTTTCTGTACATGATAGTTATCATAATGTCGTTGCTCCTGAATTGAACGGTAATGCAGAAGCCATTTTTTGTTTAAGCCAGCAATGTTACTTTCTTTGATTTTTTTTAAACAATTTTTTAGTTTCAGTCGTTTTTTTAAATCCCAAAATGGAACCTAACAAAGAGAATCCAATACGACAATGTTTGGTCTAATTACTAATCATAGTAGAGTTGGGTTTTGTTTACTTCAGAATTAGGATTCTGTTTCTTTAATCCCCAATCTTAGGTCTATTCTATTTACTACGCATTCATAGCCTTTCTTTATCGCCACAAAACTCACTGTATTCAAATTAAGGTTTGTGTTATTACTTTGAAATTAATTTATAGCTAAACATATATATATAAGGCTAGGCTATAAAACACCAGTTATTCCGAACACCGTGCCGGAAATATTGTGATCGTAATTTGAAAAAGTGCGATCCAAGCTTCAATCGCAATATTTTCTACACGGTGTTCGAGTACACCGGTGTTCTATAGATTGTCCCATATATATATATATATATATATATACAGTCTCCTAATGCCTAAACATGTTATGACATTTCAATGAACAAGATGCAATCAATTAAACATGCATGAAGAGACTTCATGGCATTGCATTCTAATGCCTAAACATGTTATGGCATTTCAATGAACAAGATGCAATCATTTAAATATGCATGAAGAGATATTCAAGAAGATGAATGCACACATATAAAAACATACAACATACAAGTATAAGAAATATGCATGAGTTGTGAGTGTGTACAACTAGATCTCTTCAAAGCAAGAAAGCATTAGAATATACCTTTAGTGTTTCTTCTCTTGAGGTCTTGAGCTAGTCTTGGTTGTGCAAAACATCAACCATCAAATACCTAAGCTACCCTTACATCAAGCCCCAATATGTGGTTTATCCATAAAATAAACCAATCAATAAATGAGAATCCTTACGGTAAGCATTTTCTAACTTTGAATTTTTAATTTCTTAATTATGAGGAAGTGAATGATACTGGAACTACTGAAATCACACTCTTATGTTTAAAGTGTAATACATGAAGAGCTAGTTTTATGTTTAGAACTCGCTTTATACAGGCATGTAACTGGCATATAACTTTTTTGCATTAACATTTAACTTGTTTGTACTAGCATGCCAGTTTTATGTTTAGAACTCGTTTTGTACAAGCATGTAACTGGTTTGTACTGGTATGTAACTTATTTTCTCATTGGCCTTGCTTCAGTGATAAGCCAAAGTTCAAGAATAATGATTATCTTTAAATGTTTGACGGATAATGTTGTTGATAAGGCACGAATGCTCAATGAATATTTAGAGAAGTAGAGGCGATTTGAGCATAAAGCCAGTCTTAAGGTCAATGTGTCTGGAAGTGGAAATGAAGCTGCTGACAGTAGGGAATAATGACATTTGACTTGAACTGTAAATTTGTTCATTTTATGTAACTTAAATAGATGTAAAAGAAGTTCTTTAGGAGATGCCTTGTAATAGATAGATGTTATGTTCAGAATTCTTCAAATGAAGCATAAAACTCAAAAATACTTTGATTCTGTTATTTGAGAATTGTTACTTAGAGATATATACACTCTACCGATATTTTGTTCCTCAATGTGTGTATCCAAAATACAACCAGCATATAACTATAACTACAAATGACATGTAACATGTAATTTGGAATACCACTATCATGTAACTTGAAACGCATGTAACTTTAAAATTTATTGTAATTAACAATAAATGGAAAACAACTAGATTTGTAAATTATAAATCAAACACAATTACACATTCTCTTTTTTCTTGGTCTTCCGGCCTACGGATTTCTTGGTCTTGTAGCCTACGGTCGCCAAGTAAGCGGTAGAACAACCAATCTTGTTAAATAAGAATAATATAACAATCAATCTTGTTAAATAAGAATAAAAACATTGAAAGTAACTGACATGTAACTTAATAACTAATTGACATGTAAATTTAAAAACTACCAGCATGTAACTTTAAAATTTACAAACTGGCATTTAACTTTAAAATTTGCTAACTGTCATGTAACTTCAAAAATATCTGGCATGTAATTTCAAAAACAATAGGTAGGTAACTTCAAATTGAACTAGCATTTAACTTCAAAAAATTACTGTACCATTTCGCACCAAATCGACTCCACTCTCTCACAATGATAGACAGTGAGTTGTTGGCCATGTCTGGGAAAATGTGAATGAATAATTCAGGCTTTGCATCAAGCTTGTGCTCTTGTTTGTCAAGCTCTCAAATCTGATCTTGTCAAAAGCCTACACATATAATTGCTCATCAACGCTCAAGAGCAACAGATTATAAGTTTATACCAATTAAATAAACTAACATACGATTTTTTTCAATGGGGTTCTACTACATTTTTTTGCAAATAACATGAAATTCTTCACAAACAAATAACACACGAAGGAGACAACCAAAACAGCTACAATTTCATAACATGAATTGGTTTCAATAAGTAAACAAAAGATAATTTGTAGGATAAGATTATAGTGAATTTGTGGCGGCAAATTGTGAATTTCTTACCATGAATCACAAGTATACAAAAGAAACAAAGTTCACAAGTGGAAACCAATCTCACCTTTAATCAAACTCTATGACTGACAATACAAACATCTAAAGAACCATAAAATTAGAACTGGGTTCATTAAGACTTACACTATCGGTTGAACATCAGCTTGATGTATCAACCCTCTTTGCTAATGCTACCTATAAAGTATATATCAAGAATAGTTTGAAAATAAATGGAAACCTTAAATTACATTGGCAAAATAAAGAATAGTATGCTATTTTCTTTCAAAGACTCAATTGCATATAAAATTAGGCAGTAGATAAACTTAACAAAAATTGATACCCCAGTTTTATTTTGATTTTTTTTTCTCCATTTATTCATCTATCAATACAAATTAATAGGTGTTATCTCACAGTTGTTTTCGGAAATTTACAAACTAACCTACACAAAAGTTTTACAATTAATACATAAAAGGAAAATAACAATTGTAACAAACAAAATAACATAGAACATGTTTCCGTTGATTTTTCATTGGCCTCACAGTTATTGGCATTTGCTACACTACTATTGGAAGTACAGAATCACGCCATTTAAACCAAATAATATCATAATATTAACAAATTTTCACTGTTTTGAATCAAAAAAATTCATAATTAAGAACCACTCACCGGTCCAACGTCATAGGCAGCGTCGAGGCGGGATTGAAGAAATAGAGAGAGGAAATGCCTTTCCATCTTCTGGGTTTTGGTTAAAGAGACAAATCGAACTCAGACTTTCTGATGTTAGGAACCAGTAGGCAGTAGATCAAACAAAGAAATAATCAAAGTTACAAGACCCCGAACTCAAAAAAAATCAAAAAAACAAACCTTTCTGGTTCGGGTCCAGATCTACTTCAAGAGAGAAAGAAGTATTCCGAGACAAAATGTTGCTGGGTTTCTGATCTACTTCAAGAGAGAGAGAGACACACACACAAAGAAGCAAGGAGATATGGGTTGAAGAGAAGAGAGAGCTGAAATGTTGCCGGGTTTCGGTTGAAGAGATAAACGAAATGGTTTCCGAAATGGAGAGACACGATCTGTATGTTGAAGGGAGATGAAATGTTGTATCTAGGTAACTGGGTTGAACTTCAAGAGAGAGAGAGAGAGAATATCTGGTTTTGAAATGTTGGCAAGATAAAATGGAGGGTATCAAGAAAGTGGGAATTTTTGGGTGGGAAGTTTTTGGAATTAAATTTTTATATTTCTAGAGGGCAATTTTGTTGGATTAAGGATAAAATTGATAAGTATAATGACAAAAACTAAACCTATAAATTTTTTGATTATTTCTTGTAATTTTTCCTAAAATCAATTTGTTTCAAAATTATTATTATTATTATTTAATTGAATACTTTCATGATCATGATTGAGGGAGAAAGTCATCCATTCATCTTCTTGTCAATAAAGGCAAATAAAAGAGTAGTTAAGTTTTAGTATTTTTTTTTTCCTTCATTTTACCATTTTTTTTTTTCATAATTTTTAAGAGTCAATAACACTTTGAAAAAAAATCTGCAATTTTTTTTTCTTGTTGTTTGTTTATGTAAACAAAAATATGCAAAAGTCAAACTTTAAAAAGATTTGTTTGTTTATTGTTTTAAATCATTCTCATCACTTCAAAATCAAATAAAACTTTAATATATTGAAAATATATAAATATATATATATCGGATCAGGATCCTCTTTTTGATCATCATTTTTTAAGTGCAATTAAAACACCAAGTTGCATGAGAGAGAAAAAAGTGATCAAATCCTGACTATGTATTTTTTATTTTACCTATGTGTCATTAGATTATAAAAAGTCAAGAAAAAACAAGAAAAGAAAATGATCTTAATCTATATATATTAGGTTTGAAAAACTCAATAAGATTATAAAATAAAAAATTAAATAAAAAAAAAAAAAGTAACATCAAACTCTAGTAAAATTGTTCTGCAATGTATTTAAAATTTATTTGTTCTTGTTAGTAATTTTAATTATGATAAATTTATAATATAATAAAACAAAAATTAAAATAAAGTGTAAAAAGAAATTTAATGGATTGTCAATAGCATCACTCACTTTAAAAATGTAATCAAATTTATTTAAAATTGATTACAAAAATACTCTTGTTTACAAAAAAATTATTCTTATATATATACTAATACACATGGGAGATGTATGAGTATCGCAAATAAAAAAGTTTTTTGTAGTGAAAAAAAAAATGAAATTCAAAGTCAATGGCTTCATCTTGGCCGTTCACTTTTTTTTTTTAAAACCGCAATACAGTTTTTTGTTCTTCTTTTTTTTCATTTTTTTTTTTTTTTTTTTTTTTTTTTGATAATTCAGAATTTATATATATATATATATATATATATATAAAATTCAAGGCAGCAGTTCACATTATTATTTATTTTTATTTATTTTATTATTCGCATGTCATTTTTAGTTATACATACATATATATAGTAGTATTTTGTTAATTAATTTTAGGCAAGATATTTTGACGCAGCTTGAAACAATAAAGGAATAAGACCAACATTTATACTTCAAGATAAACTGGAATCTACCAAAAAAGAGGAAAACTCTTAAAAGAAATTATGAATTTTATTAGATAAAAGTTGATTTGTCTTTCAACTTACAAGCCTATTTAAAATAAACGAAACTTTAATCCTTGTGGAGCAAGGAAGCAAACCAAATTTAGGGAAAATTACCAAAAATAGCAAAATTGAGATAATAAAGGAAATAAATAATGATAAAGACCTAAATCAAGGCAAAAATTGACGGTAGACGATTCTGACTTGTACAACTCGACTTATTACCAAAACAAAAATTCCTAAAATAGCAAAAACATCAATTACGAGACTTAAACAATGGAATTTGACCGAAAAAGGTTGTGCCACACTGCCAAAGGCGATGATTTTTTACTTAATCGTCGTTTTGCTTCAACCGTGAAAGTTTCACGCCATTCGAACTCTGTAGCCAGAAATCATTTATGCTTGAATTTCCGTCGGTCCATCAAAGCCATGAAGGACTCCGCCACCTATTCTACATCATATTTTAATAAAAAATACATAAATTTTATTTTTCAATCAAATAAAGGGAATTTATAATTCCTAGAGTGTGTGGGAGAATCAAGTTTCCTTTATATTAAAAACTTGATTCCTGATTTGTGTATGAGATCTACGAAATTTAATTCCAAAAACAAATTAGTAAACACTAGAATCCACACTTAATTCCAAAAAAAAATTAGTAAAAATTATAATTCACAAATTAAGAACTTAATTCCCTATCCCTAGATAGGCAGGATTCCTAACTCCATAAATTTCATGGGGCACGTTTACTAATCGGGAATTAAAGGATCTGAATCAAATTCCATTGGAAAATGAATGGAGGGGAATTGGAATAAGGTTACTAAATTTCATTCAAGTGTTTACTAATTTTTAAGAATTGGAAATGGAATCAAATTTGTACAAAGTTGATTACAACAATACCCTCATATACAAAATACACACACACACACACACATACATATATATATATATACACAGTCTTTCTACTGTCAATTCGTCCTGATAAATTTTATATCAAGACGAAGAATGTGGACCATAGATTATGAAGAAATTTTGACAAGTGCATACACTTAGAGTCAAAGTATGTAAATCTAATGGTACACATTCTTTATTCGGATATATTTTATATCAGGACGAACTGACAATAATAAAAAAATTATGTATATATATATATATATATATGTGTGTGTGGCAAAGTCTGCAAGAAGCTAATTTATAATAGTTCACAATTTTATTTTAATTTTTTTGTCGTAGTTCTGTATTTCTTTTATATCAAACTTTTTTATTTTCCTAATAAAATCGTATTATATATATACTTAACAAATTCAAGGCATTCACAGTTCATTTCTATTATATATATATATATATATATATAACATAATTTCATATGAGATATTAATGAAAAAATATATACACAGTTGTTGTTTTTTATTAATTTCATGTAGGGATATTTTAGTAAAAATATATGAATTCATCTTGTAATGAAAGGGAACTTGATTCCTAGGATGAGTGAGAGGAATCAAGTTCCTTTTCTTTTAGAAACTTAATTCATGATTTGTGTATAGGGTCCACGGAACTTAATTTCTCAAAACATTAGTAAACACTAGAATTCAAATTTAGGAACTTCATTCCCTTTCCCTAGATGAGATTCCTGATTAGTAAACAAACTAAAAAATTATTTTAACAGTGAAAAATATATATTTTAGGAAAAAAAAAGTTCAAAAAAATAATAATAATTCAATTTCGTAGCCTTGTGTGAGTGTGAACTGTGAAGTGGTACGAATTATAGAAAAAAGATTCAACTGATAATGTATATTTATGAACCTAAAATTGAAAATTAGTAAGAGTAATATTATACAATCCAAAAAATTAATCAAAAATTCAGCTCAAATGTTATGGTAAATGAGTAGGCATCACCACACAAATCATGAAATTGAGGTGAATAATATGGATTAGTGCTAGCATAAGTGATTTATTAAATCGAAAATATGAACCAGATTGTTTTTATTTTTCCCCTCTCAAAATACTCAGGAAGGGAGGCTTAAAAACGTTGTCGTTTTAAGCCCCAACTGGAACCAAACAAAAATGAATCCAATACGACAAGGATGGGTCTAACTCCAAATCAGAATAGAGTTGGGGTTTGTTTACTTCTGACGTTTTTACTAATCAGGAATTTTAATAATGGAAAGTGAACTTATTTCTAACTTTGTATATATTAAAATTAGTTAGAAATTATATGTGGGTGCCATGCACAAATCCCCGAAATTAAGTTCCAGCCTACTTTCCACGTTCCACTTAAATAATCAAATTATTTTCCCGATTTCTTTTCCTATAAATATTGATTCCCTCTTATTTCATTCCCGATTAATAAACACGCTCAAATTACGATTTCGTTTCATTATATAAGACTATGTATTCATAGTCTTTTTTTTCCACTCACAAAACTCAACATATTCAAATTAAGGTTTGTGTTATTACTTTGAAATTAATCTATAGTTAAATATATCGCTGTTATTTTTTTTTCCTTTTTTTGAATCTGACACCAAACCGTTTTAGGATTTTTATCAGGAAATTCCATTACAACTTAGCTTGTTATGGATATAAAAAAACGACCACACAAGCAGCAAAAAGAGGATCAGGATCGAGATTGGTCAAGACTCCCCGGAAGTGTGGTCGAAAAAATCTCAGATAATCTACCCTTACATGATTATTTATCTTTCAGTATCGTTTGCAAGTCTTGGAGAAGTTATCAAGAAGAAAAACTCCATCTTAATCGATCACGTGGATTTCCATGGCTTGTCATGTCTAAGGAAATCAAAGCCTAAACAGCATCTTGTATCAGTTTACTTGAGAAAAATAAACTCTCACAGCTGGAGATTCCCAATTCTTCAGGAGGACTCTTATGGGGATGCATTGAAGATTGGTTGATCATCAGAAAACCTGTATATAGCTACACAGGATTATATTTCTGACACAGCGAGGTATGGCGGAAATAAGAATGATCACTTTATCGAACCCTGAAGCATACTCAGACGAACCTTGACGAAACGACTGGTAGTTACCCAAGCATGGACTACCATGCAGGGGCCATCATTCCCTAATCTACGTTAGAAAATGGCGCTCTCGAATCCTCAAAGAGCATGTTGAATCCACGACAAATAAGTGTTCCAAAAGAACGATTTTATTGATTATCAAAAAGTTACAATAATTTGAAATAATAAGACTATTTATAATAAACTAATCCTAATACGACTCGAATACAACATTCCTAAAAAGACTAAAACGGGAAAAGATAAAAACTAATCATAATCTTCCAAGATTCATGATTCCTAACTTGACAAAAAAACAAAGATTAATCTTACCTAGAAGGTAATTTTGGTTTATTTCCAAAACCTAAATTTAATTCCTAATCAAACTGAAATAAATAAACTTGCTAAACAAGAAACAAAGACCCAAATTAATAAAATAAGAAAACACCCAAAACCGTCTGAATCTGAAATTAGGAATGGTTGGGCCGCAGGACACCGGCAGCGGCATGGGCCATGGTTCATCCTTCTTTGTCCTACATCAATTTCAATATATAGATTCCGAAAGCTAAAGATTGGTGTGAATGTGGTTTGGATGTGCTTGATGATTACCTTATCAATTTGATTTGCTTCAGTAGTTGTTTCAGAATATTCAGGTTCTGGATGTTGCTGTCAGGACTGGGGAAATTAGAGATTAATATTAGGGATGTAGTGAATGTCTATAATAAATAGCTTGTGTCTATTGTAGGGAATTATCTCTCTAAGGGTATTTGATAGTTAATGTGAGTCAATTGTAGGGAATCATTTCCTATTTACATTCCGTTAACCAAATGGCTATGTAAGGTTGTTCACAACCATTTTTACAATCAATGAGATATTACAATAATTTTCTAACTAAATTCTCTCAGCAATTCTCTCTCTCTCTCTCTCTCTCTCTCTCTCTCTCTCTCTCTCTCTCTCAACATGCTCAATCTAAATAATCTCTCTCTTATTTGTTCTTCATCTTCTATCTTCAAACTCTATTTGTCAACCTTCAATTCCAAATCCATCAACTTGCAAAATCAACCTAAATCACATCAGAAAATTAATACAAAATGCTAGGGCATGACAAATTGGTATTAGAACATCTTTCCTGTTAACTTGTGGCATTAGGTATTTCTCTAAATTTTTTCCTCTCATTCTCATATTTGAATTATGTTAGATCTATTCACCCAAAAAAAATAAAAAATTCGAGGCATATCAATTAGAGGAAGTAGAAATCAGATGGCAAAAATGACAGAACAAGAGTGGCTACAACAACTGAAGGAAGAACTTAAAACTCTTGTGCTGAGTTTTAATAGAGGATTTGATAGACTACAAGGGATTATTAGGGAAACTAGAAAGGAACTAAAAAAATTTCCACACCAAAACCAAAAAAGACCAGAGGATATTCCAATCAAGAGATTAACACCAACATAAATGGCAGCTAGAAGGGAGAAAGGATTGTGCTATAGCTGTGATGAAGTGGATAAATTTGGGCATTAGTGCACAAACAGGCAGATTTTCATGTTCAAAGAAAAGGAATAAAGTGATAAAGAAGAAGAAGAAGAAAATACAGAAATCGTGTTTGACAGTAGAAAGGAACTTATAGAGGTTCCAGATCCAGAACCAACACTTATCAAGGCAAATTCTGGCTTAGATATAGTGTCTCCTGTGCTAAACCTTCCTAAGCTTGAAGGAGTCGGACCTAAACCTGAAACCAAGCCCTTGGCTAAAGAGATCAAGCCTCCTGACTCAACTATTGTCACTAGACTATCCTAACTACAAAAGGTACCAGCTGAGGCATCAATTGATGCCAAGGAAACCAAATCCTGGCCTAAACCAACCCCTAACCCGAATCCATACGTCCCACTGATTAACCTACCTATTCAGATTCAACCTACCCAATCATTTAATCTATCTACCAAAACTATTAACCTGAACATAGATCCAACACCAAATCTGCCAACACTACCCTACCCAAACCGAAAAGCCACAATCACCCCTCCTAACCAGAACCTACCAACTCTTAGCTATCCAAACCCAAAAACCCCACCTAATCAGACTCAATTTTTCCAAGCAATCATCCAGAACACAGCTGCACACCTAGTTGCTAACAAACCCAGTACATGGCCCAACAAATCACCTATAAACACTAACACCAACACCAACACCAACAAGCCCAAACCTTGGCCAGATGAACCTCCAATACACATTGAACACAAACTGAGAACAAGTTTTGATGAGTCCAGAAAACTCATCTACAAACACGGTGAAGAAGAAACATCAAGAGGAGGTGTGGTCTCTCCTAGCTTAGGCCTTCTTCGTATGAAATCAGAGGGCTAGTTCCATAACTTTCCGTCGGTCGACTGTGCCCTAAATCTGGTCCAAAATCGAGTATTCGTCGTGGCTCAACTCCAGAACCAGGTAATTACAATATTGCGCCACCTACCTAAATACGACCCGGGAGATCAACGACCGATTGAGGAAGAAGAGTTCACTCGATTGATCGTGGAAGATCTGAGCGACGGACTACCTCTATTGATTCTCATCAATCAATTCAGAAATCACCGCAACAATAATCCTCTCACAATCTGTTATGGCAATTCTAATTCGTTGAAGGGAAAGGAAATTATTACGCTTGAGAATCATTGCCATGTTTATAGAATCGATGTGTTGCTAAGAGTACCACTGTTTGTTCAACAACTTTTGCAAGATAGCAAGCATGGTCAAAGAGAAAAGAAGAAGCTATGGATTTGGATTGAAGAATTTGGGGATTTTTGGTTGGGATTTCGGCTATTAGGGATTTCAGAAGACAATTTGAAGAATTTGGAAATTTTTTGGAAGAGTAGATCGAAGAATCAAAGGAAGATAAAGAAGAAGATTTGGGAATTTACTTCTAAAGATTTCAGTCTTTGGGTTGTTGAAGAAGAAGGGATTTCAAAATTAGGGTTTTCGGAGAAGAATTGGGGATTTAGGGAGGGATTTCAGATTAGATGTGGGCAAGGAGAAAGCAAAGCTTTTAAAAGGTCTAATCCAAACCCTATCTCCAAACGGTATTGTTTTGGAGCTCTGGTAATTGGGCTAGCTGGAGCATTGTTGCGAACCGGGTCAATCAGACTTAGGCCTATTGGGCTATTAGTGCAATTAGTTGCCATATCAGTCCTTGGCAAAATGGGCTGCATTGCATTTAACAAATTCTTCAACTTTTGACAAATTGCTTTTGGTCATCTCCAAACTTGGGTCAATTGGGCCACTTGCAATTGATTTTCATTTCAGTTCCTTATCCAATTGAGCCACTTTTGCAATTAACAATTTGACTTTAATTTCATTTATGCAATTTCCTGTTTTAAAAAATTAGTTCCCTAGTAGATCACAAACTTCCATCCTTGAGGACAAGGATGTTTTCTAGGAAAAGGGAATGTTAGGATTAGGAAAACTAGGGATTAATATTAGGGATTTATTGAATGTCCATAATAAATAGCTTGTGTCTATTGTAGGAAATTATCTCCCTGAGGGTCTATGATAGTTAATGTGAATCAATTTTAGGGATCATTTCCCATTTACATTATGTTAGCCGAAAGGCTATGTAAGGTTGTTCACAATCAATTTTACAATCAATGAGATATTACAACAATTTGTTAACATATTTCTCTCTACAATTCTCTCTCTCTCTCTCTCTCTCTCTCTCTCTCAACATTCTCGATCTAAATAATCTCTCTCTTATCTGTTCTTCATCTTCTATCTTCAAACTCTATTCGTTAACCTTCAATTCCAGATCCATCAACCTGCAAAATCAACCTAAATCACATCAGAAAATTAATACAAAATGTCAGGGCATGACAGCTGCATATGCTTATTCAAAAATTCAAACACAATGTTATAAGATAGGTCAACACTCCATATTTTGAAATCGAAATGTCTTTTAAACAATTTCTTGTAGCACTTTACTAGAGAAAAATAAACTTTGTCAGTTTGAGATGCCAAATTTTTTGAGGGACTCTTTTGGGATGCATTAAAGATTGGTTGATTATAGTAAAACATATTGGTAAGTTTATCTTGGTGAACTGTCACTCTTGAACCCGATCACAAGATCCGAGATTGTTCATGTCACATATATTGTCAGTAGTAAGTTGGTATTCTCAAGAGATCCTAGTAAACAAAATTGTGTTTACATGTTATTTAGTTATGTTATAAGTATGGAACCCGCATTCTCTATATTGGTATGATATTGTCTGCTTTAGGACTAAGCTCGCACGAATTTGTTTTTGGAACTCTACCCAAAAGGCCTCATATCAATGGAGGTAGTGTCTATACTTATATGCCCATGATCACCTCCATGTCTAGCTAATGTGGTACTTTGGTCTCACATCCAACAATCCTCCCTTCGAACAAAGGACCATTATCTTCATGGTCTAGACCTCCCCTCAAGCAATCATCTATTCGTCATGCTAGGGGACACCATTCCATCGAGGTCACTCATATCCACCATGTCAGAGCACTCGTCTTACGTGAAGCACTAGAACATTGCCTGCCTCGAGAGCTAACATCACGGATCCATCGTGAGCTAACTGGAGCCTAGCACCTCCTGGTTTTGGTTCGACTACGTCTAGCTAATTCCAGGGCTTGGCTCTAATACCACTTGTTATAAGTATGGAACCCATATTAGTATGATATTTTCCGCTTTAGGACTAAGCCTGCACGAATTTGCTTTTGGGACTCTACCCAAAAGGTCTCGTATCAATAGAGGTAGTGTCTATACTTATATGCCCATGATCATCCCGGCTCATGTCTAGCCAATGTAGGATTCTGGTTGCATACCCAACAAGTTACACAGGAACGTCACACCATGTATGGACTTTGTAAGCTAAACTTTGGTGTGGATGTGGTCTGGTGGAAGAGATTGATGATGTCCTCATCGATTTGATCAGCTTCAAAGGTTGTTTATATCTTCTGGCGATGGAATATAATATTTGGATTCTCAATGATGCATATGTTTATCCGATAATTCAAAGACATGGTCATAGGACACAAATCAACACTCAATTTCACAAAATCGAAATATCTTTGGATATACCAAGAAAAAATAATAATCCATATCTCAAGATTCAAATCTTTCGCTATCTGGTGGAATTTGATGATGAGATTCTATTTGTCGTACGGTTTTTAAGGAATCATTTTGAGGAAACTCACAACTTTAAGGTATTTCGGTTGGACATGTGTAAAAAGGAGTGGGTGAAGTTCGATAGCTTAGGGGATTATGTTATATTTGTGGGTAGGATTTGTTCAAGATGTTATTCTGCCAAGGACTTGGGAGGTGACATGGGCAATTGCATCTATTTTATCAATGGGTCTGGTCTAACCCAGATAGATATTGAAAATAAACTTCTTTATACCAATGAAGGAAGGCCAAATTGGCTATGAACTTGAATATGTGCGTGCCTACACGTTCTTCATACTTCTTTATTCCAAGAATTGCCGGTGGCTGCCTCAGCCTCCTCACACACTACCACTCAATCCTGACATTTTCACTTTTCTCTACTTCAATTATTTTTTCTTTAAAAAATAACTTATATTTTGTTATCTTTTTTTAGTGATTATTTAGGATTTTAATGGATCTAGTTAACACGTTATTATTTCAAAATAAATAAATAATTAATTAAACTGCACATATGATTCCATTTTTTATTTTATTTCATGTGTATAATTCATGTATTACAAATTACAAGATATCATTATATTTTAAAATATAAATCCGATGACTATTTAATTATGTTTTAAGATGTCCATACATCATACAGGTTACAAACTAGTGATTAATGTAAATGCGTAAATTTGTGAGGTGGAAGAAGCATTTGTGACTCCCAAGTCCCAAGGTGGAAGTCCAAAACCGACAAAATTTATAAATTTTGGTTTATGATCTTGTCACTTGTGACTTTCAAAGTTTGGGTTAAACCAATTTATTTCATTTCACATAGGCATCACAGTTTGTATCTCAATTTAATAGATACATATTAATAATGATTAATTTTAATCGTTACATATCATATGAATTAAATTGCAGTACCTTTTTTTTTTATTCTTTTTCTATTTGTTTTTGGTTTACTTGAATGATCCAAATTCCAAATTCCAAATTCAATAATGTAACAACAAATTATTTCAAATCCTAAATTATTTTAAGTATGTTCCTTTCCCAAATCCAAAAGTATTGTAATATTTCTATATATATATATATATATATATATATGAAGAACTTTAAAACTAGTCAAAAAATTAGTGAGTTTATTATTTTTATCTAAGATTATCATTTTTATTGTTTTGATCAAAATATTCACTTTTTGGACAAGATTACCCTTCTTTAGAATTTTTTTTTTTTTTTAATTTCTCTATTTTTTTTTTTCTTGTTCTTGTTCTTATTCTTCTTCCTAGACCTCCATCTTCTTCTTCTTCTTCTCAGATATCTTTAATTGTGTTAGACCTGATGTGTTTAATTGATTTTTCATAGGGTGTTTAATTGAGTTGTTCTAGTGTGTTTAATTGGGTTGTCATTGTGTGTTTAATTGATTTACATCTTGTGTGTTTAATTGATTCACATTTGGTGTGTTTAATTGGTTTACACCGGTGTGTTTAATTGGATTGCTGTAGTATGTTTAATCGGTGGTCTGGTATGTTTAATTAAACAAAATCTGAAAAAAAAAAATAAAATTAACAAACATAATCTGAATTTTTTTAAAAAAAATCTGGAATTTTTAAACAAAACAAAATCTAGAAAAAATTTTAAACAAAACAAAATCTTGAAATTTTTTAAACAAAAACAATACTCAAATTTAAGCACGACCACAACTACCCTTAAAATCAACAACTAACACTCAAATCTAAACATTTTTTAAATCTGGAAAAATTTTCAAAATTAAAAATTTTAAAAAAAGATACCTTAAATTTTTTTAAAAAATCTGAAAAAAAATTTATAAAAAAAATAATCTGGAAAACAAATTTAACAAACATAATCTAAAATTTTTTGAAAAAAATCTAGAATTTTTTCAAAATTTTAAAAAAAAAAAAAAACCTAAATTTTTTTAAAAAAATTTTGGAAATCGAAAGAGAGAGAAAAGAGACAAAAAAAATGTTTGGATTAAAGAGGAGAGAGACATGAGAGAAGAGATCTGGAGAGAAGATTTGGGTTGCAAAAAAAATTGTGGTAGAGAGAGAGAGAAGAGAAAGAAAAAAAAAAGTTCTGGAGAAAAACGAAGGGAAAAGATATAAATAAAATAACGAGGGGCATTATTATCTTTACATCCGATTGTTTGCTAAAAACAACAAAAAATACAAAACATGGATAAAAACAATAATGCAACTTAATTTTTGACTGAAAAGATATATTTCCTCCGTATATATTTTGAGAGAGAGACAGAGAGATGGCAAAAGTGTAATTTTGTAGACACAACTGAAAGTAGATATTGCAGAGCATATGTTAAAAATATGTGGCAACGGTTTTTTACGTGAACTGGTTGCTTCTTTCTTTCTTTCTTTCTTTCTTCCACTTCTCAACAACAATTTCTGGTTTCTTGTTCTCTTTTCTCTCTTCAAACTACTTAAAAGCTTGTAAAAAAGTATTTAACACATCCCTACTAAAACAGCTTCGCTGAAAAACTTAGAACTAAAGTGAATTCATATAGTTGTTTTATATATTGATGGCTCAATTCGCCGCACAGGGTCGTTTGAAGTTGCTTTTCAATGGTGATGGTGTGGAATCTAGAGACCCTTTTCACTACAAGCTTGTTGGTGGTCATGGTTTGAGATCAAACCAACTTCACAAGAGAAAATTCAGGTTTATTGGGTCCAAAACAAAATTTCAATCTTCTTTGAACAAGAAGAAATCGAGCCAACTCAATGTGGAGGCAAGTCTCAATGTGAGTGACATGGGGATTTTTGATGAGAGTGATGAAGAGTATGATAGTGAGTTGGAGATGGATGATTTGGCTTGTTTTAGAGGCCTGGTTTTGGACATTTCTTATAGGCAAGTTCGCTTCCTATTATAACCCACTTAATTACTCAGCATTTTTCATTTGTGTATTGATTGTCTTGATGTTTGTTGTTGTTAGTTGATTTAGGATATGGGTTTTTGCTAAATTTTGATTTGGTTTCACTGCTTTAACTTTTGCAGCTATGTTTAGTGTTGTAGTTACTTGAGTTTCTCAAAGAGTTGATTTTAATTGGATTTTGGGGTAATTAAGTGACATGTGGGGGGTTGGTGATGTTGAATGTGGTTAGGAGAATTTATTATCAGCAATTATTTGAACCAAGAACCAATTCTAAAGCTAATTTAGAGCCTTAGAGGAATGCCCAATTCTAGACATGACTCGAGTACAATTGGCAGTTTTAACAGATTTTGTGGCGAAGCAGATGCTTGTGAATTGTTTCTACTAAATGTTGTGAAAAAAGTTAGTTGATAGGCACAAATTTCTTTTCGGTGTTCAATGTCTAGAATCAAATACTCGATAAGCAGCGTGGTTTGCAAGATGGATTGAATCCGGCCACTGAAGTTTGTGAAGCAGTGCTTGAAACACAATATTTTGTTGGCACAATTAATTTTATATGAAGTGTGTAGCCAAATTTAGGAAAATTATGCATTGTATCTATTTGAATTTGTTTATCTTTTATTGTCTTAGTTTCCGTATGAATTAGGGTTCCTTACTTAGGTCGTAGTGAGCCACTATAAATATATGGTCTAGAAAGGATTAGTTTCCAAAATCTATCTTATATTTCTTACTTTTAATGTGCTGAAAACCCTAAGAGCAACAAATTGACTGGAGCCAGTCAGTAGATCATATATGGGCATGTAATGACAGCCTCAAGTTTCAAAACAACCAAATTCTAGTGAATGTAATAATGGTTGGTGTTCAAAACATGAGAAAGGGTATTAAGTTTCCACATCTGAACACCATCTCTTATATCTTAACTAGGATTTGGCTGTTTCAAAACTTGAGATAACATGGATGTCATCAGTTCTACTGTTCATTTACTTGAGAAAGAGGTTAACTTTTCCTTCAAGATCCTTATGCAGATCTTAGGGTACTTCTCCCAAATATTCGTAGTTGATAAAGGAACACAAAGATAATCTGAACCTAAATGATAGCTTGAAGAAGTCCAAATAAATCTTATTCGATGGTATAAAATTTACAAGAGGTCCAGCATTTTCACTCCCTTTGAACAAAGCTTGTCAGAATTTATTAGGATCATGCAGAAGTGGTTTCAGAGAGAAGAAATAAAGAAATTATAAAGATGAACAGAAAAGAGATATCTGAATTTAATTTCTTATTATTCAATTATTTAAAGTGGCTAACTACAACTAAATTAAGGAAATATAATCTTAGGAGACAAAAAGCCATTCTAAATTCTAATCTAAACCTATAAGATAAACAAATCAAAAAAAAAATGCAATAGGATATGACTTATTGGAGTCCTAAAAGCTAATCTTCTGAACTGTGGACAAAAAGCCACTTCAGCTTCATTTCACTATATACATAACAGAATATGTTTATTCATAAAACTTAAATGTATATATGTATATATGCAATATGGTAACCAATGAGATATACCTTACCAGTTACATTATTTAGGCACTCACTGTCTAACGAAATGGTAATGCTTACCCTGGTTCTGCTCACAAATTGTGTACTAATTAATTATTACGTTTGAAAGGCCCTGCCAGCCACCAGAACATTTCAGTGTCAAGTGTTTTTTCTCCATATCGACTTGAGTGGTTCCCATGTTCTTGCTGCTATTCTCTATGCCTGTGAGTAGGTGTTCCCTTCTGCTGATGTAATGGTTCTAGTTTTGTATTCTATTCATATAGTCAAATATAATAATGTAGAAAGATGAAAAAGGAAGCAAAATTCTTCTTTTCTGTTTGATTTGTGTGGTGTACATATGTATGGCAATTCACCAGAGCTCAAGTGCTGTAGTTATTCCTTGTATTGTATTTTTGAAAGATTTGCACAGCAGTTATCTCCATGTTTGTGGATCTGATGATTGCTTGCTTCTCCAGGCCAGTCAATGTTGTCTGCTGGAAGCGTGCTATCTGTTTGGAGTTCATGGAGAAGGTTTGACTGCAGCTCCATTGTTCATTTTAGATATTTGGACAGTTATAGTTGCTGTCGTGAACTTCATCTTCGCTAATTTTGTTAGAAGATGAGGAAAATCTTGTGTTGGAAAAAAAAAAGGCTTGAAAAAGTTATTGGTATAACTGTCCTGGTTTAGCACCTCCCTAGACATACTATATTATGTTTCAGAAAATCTCTCTCTAGATACATACTGATGTCTGTCTAGAAATGACTAGAATCTCCTTATCACCAAAACGTACATGTTTCTTCATTTTGCAAACTCGCACACACATGTGAGAACATTTATTATAAAAAAAATAAATAAATAAAAAAAGCTCATTTTATTTAAATTCTTGACATTGATTTGACCCAGGCTGATGTTCTAGAATATTACAATCAGACTGTGAACTCCCCAAGTGGATCTTTCTACATACCAGCAGTGTTAAGGGTATGCGATTAGGGGGCGTTTAAAATTTATAGTTTATTTTGACCTTTACTTTGCTGTTCTAATATGATTTTTTATTTCCTTAACCTCTCTACTCATGTTGTACTTCACTTCAACTGACCATATGCTTTCCTGCCACCAGGTTCCACATTTACTGCAGGTTGTTAAGAGAAGAAGAATCAAAAGCAACCTTAGTCGTAAAAATATACTATATCGGGACAACTATACTTGTCAGTGAGTGCCCTTTGATTAATTTGAATACATTAATTGCTGCTTCAATATATGTAAACCCCATGTAACAGAGCAGGGTACATTCATGTGCTTAGTTAGATTAAGTGGTTGTTTACTGTAAGCTCTAAGTTTGATTAGTACTGATATGAGTACAATTCAGTGATTTGATTTGTTGTCATAGAGCCATCGTAAACCGTATTTATAATAGTGTGTAGATCTTATGCATTCCCTTTTTGCTCTCTACACATCCTGCTAGTCATGTAATCATTTGATTTACATCATATTAATGCATGCTACTTGCTGCCTGTGCAAGCATCAATTTCTTACTTCACACTTTTTACAAGTTTAATTTAATATTTACTTAATTCTCATATTATTTTTCCTGTCACCCTTTTTGCTAGAAAAGTATATATAAGAAATTGGCGGTGTTATATTATCATAATTTCATATCTTTGAGCGGATTTGATCTTATCTAGGTATTGTCTCCCTTGTTTATAGGTATTGTTCTGCACGTGTGAACTTGACTATTGATCATGTTCTGCCTATTGCACAAGGAGGAGAATGGAAATGGGAAAATCTGGTACAACAAAACTTTTAGATATATATATATATATTTATATATTTAACTGAACTTTGTTAAAATGCTTCTCATCACCGGTCCTTTCAAACTTAGATACAGTGCTTCATAGTTGTCACTCTTCATGTACTAGGCATCGTTTGGTTGTGTCACAAATGGAGATTATTTTGGAACATGAGGGGATCAGATTTTTTGTTTTTAAAACATAACATGCAAGGAAACTGTACACTCAGGACAACATTATGATATGCCTTTTCTCATGATAATTTGCTTTTTTAATTTGTTTGATTAATGCTCGATTAAGTTGAGTGGAGTGCCAACGCTGTTGCTATTAATATTCCGATAACATTTCAATTGTAGAGTGATTTCTTTTGCTTATAATTTCCCCAGTCTCAGTTATGTCAAAATGTTCACCTTTGTTACAAAACTTATCCAATTCCTTGCCACCCTGTTTCTGTTATGGGCATGAGTTAACATTTGAACAATTCTATATCGAAAGTATGTAGGTGAGATAAATTCTTATTACATTTAGTATAACTTTACGTTACACCAAACAACAATGTCATTGATTTTTCTAACAGATGTTTTCCTGTATATTTTGATGTGGGAAAATTGTAACCGGTTGATATCTCACTACAATATAGACTTAACCATCATTTACCTACAATTTACATTTCCCACCGATTTATCCTTGTAACAGGTAGCGGCTTGTGCCAAATGCAACTCAAAGAAAGGTCAAAAAACTTTGGAGGAAGCAAATATGAAGCTCATTAAGGTCCCCAAGGTATTAATTAGATTCCTTCACTTGCTGTTCTTTTCATTAAGTAGCATCAACTACTCCGTTGTCTTCCCAAGTGTAGATGAGCATTGGCCGAAAAAATTTGGTGCCTTCAGTAAATGCTTTGCTTAGAAATACGATTCATACACCTTGTTCTTATAGGTACCAAAAGACTACGACATACTTGCCATACCCCTAACAAGTGCAGCTATAAAAATGCTTACGATAAGAAAGGGAACTCCTGAAGAATGGCGTCAATATCTTGCAAAGTCTTCGTTAGACTCCTGACAAACATTCATTTCCAAGTCTTTGTACATTTCTGTGCCTCGTACATATTTCATCAACGCGCTCATTCCTGGTGCTCAAATCTTCTGAAAGTACCTCAAAATAGCAATTGGGAGAAATTCATGTGTATTGAATGCTTACTATGAAATAGAGTTTAGATATTTACTTTTATCTAAGCTGGTTAGACTTGTACAAATGATTTGAAGAAACTTTCCACAAAAATACTTTGTCGATAACATTTGAGTATTTGACAGATTAGAGTTACTGATTAGTTTTTAATAGAGCTTCTTTACTAAACAAATGCTATCAAATAGAAAAGACCGTTCTGCAAACGGAAATTTGTACGAAAAGTTGTTAAGATCTAAAAATACAAACTAAACAGGAAAATCTTGAAAAACAAAAGCCGAAACAATGGAATTTAGGGAAATTGCTACGCAACACGGGGTCCTCCGGTGATCACCATAGGGCTTGTTGAGACAATTCTAACGATATATTATGGGTCGAAATCTAACATCGTGACGAGATGATTCTAATAGTATATGGTGGGTTCGAATCTAATATCGTGACACCTATATTATAGGTCCAAAATTAACATCGTGACGAGATGATTCTAATAGTATATTGTAGGTCAAAATATAACATCGTGACATCTGTCTTGATAGATGTCTTGATGACTCCACATTTGACTCAATTAAAAGAGTTAAGGAAGTTTCGATGGCTCCACGTATTTTTGACAAAATTTATAAGAAGTTCATGTTTATTATGTATTTAGAATATCCATAAGAATAACATTCTAAAAAAAATATCCAGAAGAATATTGCCATTAAATTATCCAAACTTAAAAACCCAAAAAATAAATAAATAAATAAATAATAATATATGTTTACTGAGATTTTTTGTTAATAATTAAAAATAATAATAAAATTAGGGATAATTGAGGCCCAAGTTACCTAAATTGACAGATATGACCTTTAGGGGCAAGACAGTAATTGAATAATCTCATTTGCCGCTTGAAATTGAAGCAGAAAATATGATCGTTGATGTGCGCCACCGCCAAACAGATTTCTCTAAAGGCTTTTCTTGAATCACAAACACACTAGTTCTGAGTTCACTCTCTCTCACATTCATATTTTGTCTGCCCTGTTTTTTCTCTGTTTTGTTGTTATTTTGCTCTGTTTTCTCTGCTTTTTGTTTTCTTGAATAAGATGATGAGCACGTGTTTCGATCTGCCTGTGGAAGCCGCTAAACATGCCGGTGATGAGGAGTTGATGAATCAGAATGAGACAAGTCGTATTTTGTTGCTTGTTAGAGAAGAAAACGAAGCTTTTCAGAAGTCTGGCAAAATCCCAAAAAAAAAACGTAAGAGGCACTTGTTCTCTCAACACACCGAATAAGAAGAAGAAGAAGATGGGGAGGAGGAGATTGTCCGGAGACCTCCATTGAAGAAGCGGAGGAAGACTTATAATTTGGAGAAGAAGAAAAAGAATCCTGATCATGAAATGGGTTTGGAGTTGATGAATAAGATTGAGAGAATGAAGGGCAATGATGTTGTTCTGGTGATGCACAAGAAACTCATCACCACGCGCCAAAATTGGTTATCGGTGCCCAGAGGATTGATAAAGAACGGGTTTCTGACCCTCCATGAGATTGCTCGTTTGAAGGTGGCCAACTCCGACAAGCTTTTCGCCTAGAAGAAGCTCCACTTGGTTCTTGACTTGGATCACACGCTTCTTCACACAGAAGCCTTCAAGAAACTGAAATCCGACGAATTGTATTTGAGGGAACAGACGGATTCGGATACATCAAACGGGAGCCTGTTCGTTTTCAATGATGGCCTTTTGTCCGGACTTTCTTGAAAGAAGCAAGCTCCGTGTTTGAGATTTACGTTTGTTCCATGGGCTGCAGATACTATGTGAAGAAGGCTGCTGGGTTTCTTGACCCAGAAAGCAACTACTTCGACGCTCGGATTATTGCACGAGAAGATTCCAGGGGAAAACCAAAAAAGAACCTCGGTTTGGTTCTTGGACAAAAGTGCGGTACTGTTATTGTTGATGACACCGAAAGTGTATTGTGTGATCCGGGGCTGATCCTGACGTAATTTGAAATGGGTCCCTTTTAACAAAATTTATCCCTTTTATTCAGAAATCTTTTTTTTTTTTTTTTCTTTTTTTAATATATTCCATATATATAATTTAAAAAATAATTGGAACCTTCATTCATGGTCACAATTTTCTAAATATATCTATACATACTATATAAAAAATGAATTGGGCCCATTTTATAAATATATTCTATATACAAAATTTAAAACAAAAATGAATTGGTCCATTCATTACAATTCTATTTTCTTTGGGCCCTCAAAACCTAATAATGCATACTAACTTTAATAAAAAAAAAAAAAAAAGTAGGGTCCGGGGCAGTTGCACTCGATGCACCCCTCCAGAGCCGGCATTGGTGTGATCACTTAGACAATTTGATTAAGATTCAAAAATATAACTATTTTACCAATCATGGTCAGACGGGCAAATCGTATGCGGAGACGAAGACCGATGAGAGTGAGAGTGAATGGGAGCTGCTAAAAGTTCTTGAAGTTTTGAGGAGGATGCATAGACTGTTCTTTGACAGCTTGGACGTGGATAACAAAGAGGTTAGATGTTTGCGTTTATGAATTTCTTTATTGGACGTTAAATTTTTTGTAATATATTGAACATTGATGTTCAAGGAAGAACACCATTAAATTTTTGTAATATACTGAAAATTGATGTCAAGATATTAAAATTAGTGGATTGCCTCTATAAAGTTTTTTTAACAAGTTCAATATTATCCATGTAGTGTATTCAATATTATTGATTTATCAATAAATTCGAACAACTTCAAACTATGGAAGTCCTTGTGATTGGGAATGTATTAAATTGGGACGGAACAAATTAGTTATTGGTAAAATGTATGATTGAATTAAATTAATTAGGTCACTGTTATGCGGTGTACTCTTCTTCCATGTTGTGATGGAGGATGAAATCTCATTATATATATTTTACCTGTATGCATGTGTTGCTTAAATTATTTTTAGAGTAGGTATTCGGATCGTAAATACAGTATAATTATCGATATTGACAAACCTTTTACACAATCGGTGTTAAATTTGAAAAACAAAACGCTAATAGGTCAATCTCACTAAAGGCTCTAGTAATACACATTAAAAAGGCCAAATTCACCTGAATCTGGATCATACATTATCAACCGATTAAATATAATAAACTGATCCAAAAGTTATATTATCTTACCTCATCTAAAAGTTATATCATGATATCAGAATTGTCTCCGCTTCTACAAGCGCACTAACATACATGATTTTACTGCATGAAACATTTTCAGTATCTGATTTTAGATAACTACTTGTCCGTGCTGTGTGTGTATAAACACTTAGAAGTATCATTATCAAAATCAGAATCCATCTAAAATTATGATGAACCACAGAAAAGCTAATATCAAAAGAGACCAATCCTTGTATGCATGATCATGAAATTAACTAACATACATGATTCTACTGCATATGTGAGCGAATCTTCTGAGATTTCCCTGTGCATTACTTAGTTTTCCAAGCTTAACATGCATATCTATAAGCGCACTACACACGTACATATTCAACTGAAAGCCAGTCTTTATGACTTAGAGTATGAATCTACTCTCCTATGAGGCATAATATCACAGTTTTTATGCAACAGAGTATTCCATGAATGCGAGCTTTAATGGGTGGTACTGTTTTCGTTGAAACAGAGGCGGTGGACTTTAATTTGGTGGAGTCATATCCACTCAAAGAGCACGTTTATTTCAATTTCTTCACTCAAACCAAATCTTCCTCCTCCTTACAGTCAACAGTTGAATTACTCTAATTTACCGTAGAAAAAACCTACACAGTAGTTTGAAAAACCTGTGAAGTTGACGCTCATTCAACTACTGCCAAAGTAATCCATTAAGACCAGAACAAAAAATTCCTCAATTAAATCGTTTTTTCCTCAATGGGGATGTGGAATTTTGGAGGGAGGTATCTCCATCCCCGACCCAGTTCCCCATTTTTTCCTTCGATTGTATGTTTCTTGTACTTTTTGTTTTCTTGAGTTATATATATCCAATTTGTTGCAAAAATTACTCAAAATATCAAAATTACTCACCTTGTTAGTTGTTACCCTTTCCCTCAGAAAAATTTAGAGATTCAACTATCTCCATTTTCGATTTCGGTGAGCCAATATTAGTTTTCATCAATTTAAACTATTTTTCATTATATCAAAGTGTTTTTTTGTTAATTATTTATGTAAAATTTAAACTTAAATATAATTGAATCCTAACCTTGAATTCTAGCGATTTGAATTTTGTGTATGACCAATTGCATCAAATTTAAATATAATTGTAATTTGTGATGTATACATATAATTGTGAAGATTCAACGTATGGAAGGGGACGAGATTCAATTTATGGAAGGGGTGGAGCTTTCATCAACCGGAACAGAATTGAGGGCTTACTCTATATATGTCGATACATAGATCAATCTGAAAAAGGATACCTACATCAAAGTATGTCTAGGGTTGGGATGTAGAATACATGATCCAATGCGGGCCTTGGTAGAAGAATTCATAAAAGGAACCCATAGGTGTTAAGTTGTCCGTGATAAGTTTAGGAAGTTCGTCTTTTTGTTTTATGCATATATCAGTTCTATAGAACTGTCCCTGTTATTTTTTGATAACATTCTAGAAAATAACATGGACTGTTTTAGAGAATCGGTCCCTGCATAAAACGAAAAGGCAAACTTCCTAAACTTATCACGGACAACTTCACGCTCAGAGGTTCCTCTTATGAATTCTTCTATTAAGGCCCACACCGGATCATGTCTTCTCCATCTCAACTCCCAAAATACTTCGATATAGGTATCCCTTTCAGATTAATTTGTGTATCGGCATATATAGAGTAAGCCCTCAATCATGTTCCGGTCGATGAAAGCTTCGCCCCCCTTCCATATTCTAAAAAAAGTGGCGAAGCTAAGAGCAATGAATATCGATTCTCATATTTTTTTTAAATCTACAGGTTCTCACACAATGTTATGACCTTGTACTTAGGATCATAAAAGCGTTGAAGGCTTGAAGAGAGACCTATCTTGCAAGTTTAGAACGGCTACGCCGTTCTTATGACATACATCTATGATTCTATCCGATCCTTTAGTGGATTAGATTTTTTTTTAAAAAAAATATTCGATTCATTTTGTCTCTGAACTTTTATTTTTTTTAGATTTAGACTAAACTGAACTTGTCAATATATTTTCCAGGTCAAAATTATATGAATTCATTTAGTTTAATAAATATCTGAGGCCTCTTGATTTTTTTTTGTGTTTATTCCACTTAACATTTGTTAATTAAGCAATCCCTAGTCCTAAGTCTTAACAACTAATGGAGTGAGATAAATGCATACAATGTTTTCTCTAGGCCAAGAATATTTATTATTTGTATCTATATAATATATAAAAGTTGGCCCTCACTGCAATAAATCAATTTTTTAAACCATTGGTATATCCTCTCTCTCTCTCTCTCTCTCTCTCTCTCTCTCTCTCTCTCTCTCTAAACCATACATGCCCTCTCATCTCCCTTAATTTTCTCTATAAAAACCATCCAAAATCAAACATTTTTTTCATCTTATTCCATTGACTTTCTTGGCAAACTCAAAACAAACGGGGGAGAATCGGACCTAATTGGGTGGTGAGAGAAATTTCTACATATTTTTTTTTAATATTTGGTGAATAATATTAATCCCTTAGTTTTTGTTTTTGTTTTTTTTTTTTTTAATCTTACGTTTTTGTTCATCTCATCCTTGGCTCTCCCTCACGAGCAAACTAAGAGTAATTTCTAGAGATTTTATTTTAATATTTTGCTGAATAATTTTAATATTTTTTTTAGGAAACACTTTAGTAGTTAAAAAGTAATTTTGGATTGATTATGGAATTTTAACTTTGACCGTCTTGGATTTTCAATTAGCTGTGTCAACTAAGGTGTTCACTATAGAACCACCCGGCAAGGCTAGCATCATGTTCATCACCGCCAATGCAAAAAATCAATGAACCAGTTAAGACTTATGATGTGCTTTGTACTTATAAACTATGGATTCGATAGACTATTACTAAGTAATTATGCATTAAATACAAGATTATTATTCCAAAATTAATTGTTTTTGAATTTTAATTATCCATATAAATGATAATAAATAAATATTTTTCAAAACATCAATTGTAATACCAAATTAATGGTAATTTGTTTTTTTTTTTTTTTTATAGAATTAATGATAAATTCTAAAAACATATTAATTGTAATATATTAACAATATTATGATAACATAACAAAGAATTAAAATAATAGTTTTTGATCAATTGTTAATGGTAACACATTATAAACATTAATTATTGCATTCAATTCAATAGATTCTATTTCTAAATATTTGAAATTCACTCACAATTGTTTATACGGTCCTGTTCCTATCAGGGCATCCTTATATAACTTTATCAGGATATTGAATGTGAACCACTCATTTATAAAAGTGATTTGACAAATGCATACATACCAAGTCAAAGTATGTAAAACGAGTGGCTCACATTCAATGTCTTTATATAATTCTATCAGGACATCCTCATATTAAAATTTCCGATTGTTTATGTATATATAGTAATAAATAATTTTTTTTTTTGTAAGATAGTAAAAAAAATAACTCCTACTACTATTTGCATCTCCATAAAATTCTTTACCTTCTATTGAATCATCTATGAAACGGACGTTTGAAAAGAAAAATCTAATAATGAGTTTATTAAAAAAAAAAATAGAATGTTTTTAGAAAACAAGTGTCGAAAAATAAATTAATTTATCACTTAGTTTGACAATATCCTCCATGGAATTCTTAAAAAAAAAAATAATACTTCTGCAAGTATTTCTAGAATGAGCGTTTTTATAAATAAATATATATATATATATAATATAGTACTTTCAAGTAAATTGGTGTGTATTTAGATTTTAGAGGTTTCAAAATTTTAATTTATTAAAATGAGATGTCTTAAGAAAATAAATATAAAAAAAAAAAAATAGATCGTAGCTAATATCAATAGTTATTTATCTCTATATAATTATAAATGTTTATATTATATTTTTTCTATTTTTACCCTTTTTTATTCTTTTAGATTGTTTAGAATGTATTAACTATGCATTAAATACAATATGATTATTTCTAAAAATAAAAGTTTTTGAATTTTAATTATTCTTATAAATGGCAATAAATAAATATTTTACAAAGCAAATTAAAATATTAATTGTATTACCAAATCAATGGTAATCTATTTTTTATGGAATTGATGGTAAATTTTAAAATCATATCAATGGAAATATATTAATAATAACATAACAAAAATTAATAACTTGTTATATGATAATATATATTGTTAACGCCGAAATTTGGTCATTTATCCAAAGGAGAATTCTCAAGGCATCTATATAAGGAGAACCTCCCATTGGGCCTCCCCTACGAGATCCCCTTCAAATCTCCCCTATAGGATCCCCTTTACCTGATCCTCCCCTCTTGGCAGCCAATCTACACCAGTACATCTCCTCTACAGTAAATCCCTATTGGGGTACCAAGGTACCGAATCCTTCAAAAAGAGTAGCTCTTCCCACATGATTTATGGGATGTATTCCATGAGAAAATGTGAGTCAAAGTGATAAGGACGCATTATATTTTAATAAAAGACAACATAAGAGCTTTCCACCAATTTGGGAGGACAAAAAGGGCCCATTGATGGTGACATTTCAGCAGCTTTTCAACCAACTTTCAACAGCATTAATTGCTCCATAACAGCCCTATATGATGGTCATTTGGTCTAAGAGCCACTTAGGTACCTCCCTCCAATGGAAAGTCACTAAAATGACACCAAAGCCCTTGTTATCACCACGTATGCTCTAAATCTAATGTGGCACATCCTACACCATTTATTGTTAGGATTATGCTCAATAGCAAGAGTGTAATGTTGTAATTAACAATCTTTTTCATATTAATAAAGTGATTTCTGGTTTAACAAATCGTATAGCATTTATAGTTTGTATTATAATTGTCAAAGTAAATAATCATAAGGTCTAAAGACTATGGGAAAAGAAGAATTGTTCGTACATCTGGATATGTATGTGGTAGACACAATTCTTTAGTTAGTCTTGAATATTGTTCACAACTTAAGTTAAAGGTTGGGCACCTTTATCTTGTTAAAGTTGTAGAATTCTTTTGCTAGCATTTGAGTGGGATCAAATGAGATATGATGAGTCTAAAATCATCGGAGTGTCTTCGAGCAAAAGGATCTAGTGCACTGGGTGCATTGAACTGGATCACAATGAAAAGCTTTATCTAGAACCGTCAATAGATAATAGTCTTTTCATTATCAGGACAATCGGAGGGTCTATCTTAATCCCGAGATAAATGATGGACTTATGGTTGCAAGTGATATCATTTGAGTTATCAATGAGTACGATTATATCGCATAGTCTATCCTCGATAGTTTGGTGATATTCATTTGTTAATCGATAGAGGACTTCATTTATAGATATGGACATCGTGGCTCCATTTAATTAAATGAGAGTATAATATCATCATATGGATGTTTTGAGGTAATTGGATATTAAATCTCAACGTTGAGTTTTCAATAGTGTCTATTGAAAACATGGCTTCTGGACAAGTCAAAATATCCAAGTTCAAAACGTGGTCATATGAGTAAATATGGTAACTTGGAGAGTTATAGGCGGTCTATGAACTCTTGGCGATTACTGATATTAATCACGAGGATACACTATCTCCAATATGATTGTCTAGGGTATGAATGAGGAGCATCTTCCTTTTCTATCTTTATTTAAGAGTTCAGTTTTAGCTCTTTAGTGGAATGAGTTAAAATTAATGGATCGGACCTAAGTGAATCATTTGTTGATTGTGATTAGGTTATGTCTATTGAAGCTTAAATTTAGATGGCCCGCCAAGATCCCCAATCCACACGGACTTGCATGGATCACTTGATATATTCTACCGGACCAATTTAAGGGTCCATTTAGAATTGCATTTAATATATTAAGAATATAATTTGCACATTATTTAAGTAATGGGCTGCTCAATTATATTAATATATTAATGAAAGACATGTGGGCTTGTTTCTTTTAGTAAGAATGGGTCTGGTTCACATGTGGGCTTTTTTATTTAAAGTCCAATGGATTAAATGAAATAGGAAAATAATATTAGGCCCATCTTATATATAAGTGGGGCGGCTAGGTTAAGGTTTTGACCTAAAAATATTATTTTGTTTCATTTGTTTTAATTAAATAAGAATTAATTGATTTATTGATTAATTGTTTAATTAATGAAACAAATCTTTCCTAAAAGTAAAAGACTTGTTTGATAAGTAAATAAATAAATTAGTATTATTCATTTAATCAAATAAAGAGTCTTTTTTTTATTTTAGTCAAATAAAAGAATAAAAATAAAAGAGTTGGATTAGGGTTTGAAGTCTATAAAGTTAAAAAGAATTATGGTTGAATTTCAGTCACCCTATATAAGTGACATGATGAAATTCGGCCAACCCTAATTAGATACTACATAGAATTCGGCAACCCTAAAGGAAAAAGAAGAAAAATTCGGCCAACCTATATATATGTTCTTATAGGGTTCGGCCACATCAATGAATTGGTGTTTGAGTTTTTATTTTCTTTCTTCTTCTTCTTAATTCTAAGAGAGTTTTTTATTCTAGAGAGACAAAAAGGAGTGAAAAATTATTCTTTGATAGTATACAATTGCTTAAACATCAATAAGCTTGTGTATACGATATCGATCTAGGTTCACGCGAGTTTCGATCATAAGATTGTGAACTCAAAAGTGACCGGAATAATTTTGACATTCTTTTGATTGTTTTGTGACTAACAAAGAAAAGAAAGTATTTGTTTGGTCCATTCACAGGTTTGCAATTCAAAGGAAAGGGAGACCACGCTCCTAGGTGATCCACGTTCGTGCTCGGATTGAAGGTCTTGCGGATTACCATCGACGTAAGTCAATCGGATCACGCGACAAGAGGTAATTTACTTTTGTTGATATATATGCATGTTTATTGATTAAAAGGGTTTAAGGTTCATAAAGGAAAAATTTTAAAAGTCACTAAATCGTCTTTAGTATCGCTTCCGCTGCGTGTAACACTTTTATTTGTTTATTTTTCCCTACAATTGGTATCAGAGCCTGGTTGAACCCTTTTTAATTAATTAATGTATATATACGTGGATCTATTTCTTTTTATTGTGATTATGCATGTTTAGAAAGAGATGGCACTCTAGGTATTCAAATATATAATTACATGTGATGTATGGATTTATATATATTTTATGTGGTTTGTTATTGCTCGATTTTGGCCCTAGATTTTCAATGTAATTTTTGTTTCGGAGTTGTAACAAGAAGGGTGGTCTATTATCGCCATAATTCCTTCTTGGTAGATTGCTAGGTTTTATTTTTTTATATATATATGTGCAGTATTTTTTTAGGGTTACTGCAGTTTTTTTTTTATTTATTTTTAGTATGTGTAGTTTTTGGTTTTTAAAAATACTGCAGTGAATAAAAAAAAAAAAAAAAATTAATACTGCAGTATTTATTATATATATACTGCCGTAATATATTTAGGTCTTGGAGATTCGAAGACACGAAGCAAAACGAAGCAACCGGAACCAAGTACGAGCACCGTGCGCACCCTAGGAGTGGATTGGGCTGCGCATGACAAGCCCAAACTTTGGTGGGCTGCGCATGGCAGCCTTGTGTGGCCTTATGGGCTGCGCAAGGCAGCCCCTTTGTGGGGTTGTGGGCTGCACACGCCCATGGGAGAAGGCCGAAGGATGAGCGTATGGTTGATGGGCCACCTGAAGATCTTGTATTCCTGACAAATTATAATTTACTTGTTTTTCTAGGATGGGCCAAAATTGTTGCTATTTAATTTATGCTTAAATATTACAATATTTGTTATTGTATGATAACATGAATATAGAATAAGAGTGCCACGCATATATCTCTTTTGGTATGAACATGCATTGAATGATTTAGGTATCTAAATTGGCATCTAGATAACTCGGTAAATCATTCTATGGGATTTAATCACATGCCTTAAATAATTGAGTGGGAGAAGGTGTTTTGGTAACACCTATGGCCTCCAAGGTTAGTTGAGCTTTATTATTTATTGGTAATCCCCCCAAGGGGCGTCCATGAATGGAATTTAGCAACATACTTCCTTACAAGGATAGACTAGACAATGGACTCAAACGAGATCTACTCCCCAAGGAGGGATTTTCGTGAGAGAAAATTGAGGGTCGATATCTTGGTAACACACTCAATGTAATTTTATTGATATCCTCCCAAGAGTTCTTGTCAGTAAAATTGCAAGGCTAAAATTGAAAACGCTGGTTGTTATGTTAACAATTAGGTGGGACCTAGTCTAACTAGTAAATGGTGCGAACTCCCAAAGGAGGCGTAACATTTATGGGTGTTAGATCACCGTTGAATTTTATGATTGAGTTATTTATTTAATTCAAGATAAATATTTAAAAGTGCTTTATCATGATTATTTACTTATATATGTTTTGTTTTATTCAGAAATCATGACCCCATCACTTATGAACATCCTGAAAGATAACACTTTAACTGGAGATAATTATGTCACATGGAAAAGGAAAATTGGGTTGTTACTGCAAAGTGAAAAACATAAGTTTGTTCTAACTACTCCTAAACCACCTGCTCCTAATAATGAATCTAGCATAATGTGTAGAGATGAGTATGAGCAGTGGAAGACTTCAGATGATATGGCAAAATGTTACATTATGGCCACTATCTCCGACGTGTTGCAACAGCAACATGAAGGAATGGAGTCCGCTGCTGATATAATGATGTCTCTAGAGGAGATGTTTGCTATGAAGTCTAGACGACTAAGAGAGAGGCAGTGACTGCTTTTATGAATCTTAGGATGAAACTGGACAGGCTGAAAGATCACATGATGAAAGTCATAGCACATCTCAACATTGCTGAACTGCATGGCGCTGAGATAGATGGTGAGACAAAGATTGATATGGTTGTCAATTCATTGTCAGATTCCTTTGATCAGTTCAAATTGGACTACACTTTGAACAAAAAGGAATACACCTTACAAGGCCTGATACAAGATGTTCAAAGTGCTGAAAAGATCCTTGTGAAAGGCAAAGGTCAAGAGATTCATATGGTTGGTAAAGTTGCTACTGTTAAGGCCCGTCAAAAGGTCAAGAAACAACAGAAGAAAAAGCAACTTGGGCCTATCAAGAAGGAGACCAAGAAAGTAACCAAGATCAAAGGGAAATGCTTCCTTTGTGGTGAAAAGGGACATTGGAAGAGAAATTGCCCAAAGTCCCAGAACAAGAAGGAAGAAGGTAATTTGAATTATCTAGAAACATGTTTTTTGGCTGATTCTACAGATTCTTGGATCATAGACTCAGGAGCCACTAATCATGTTTGTTATTCCTTGCAGGGGTTTCAAGAAAGGAGAAAGCTGAGTAAGAATGAAATCAATTTGCGCTTGGGCAACGGAACGTTAGTGTCTGCAAGTGCAGTGGGAGATATTAGAGTTTATTTGGATTCTAGAAGGCATTTAGATTTAATAGACGTTTATTATGTACCTCAATTCAAGAGGAATTTAATTTCAGTTTCTTGTTTGAATAAATTTGAATATTCGGTTACTTTTAATAAAGTTTTTATTATTAGTAAGAATGACAAAATTATTTGCCAAGGTACATTGGAAAACGGTCTATACTTTTTGCATAGAAATATCTCTCACTCGTTAGACACAGAAATAACGGAACCTAATCATAAAAGAGTAAAATTATCAACAGATGAAACCTACCTTTGGCATTTACGCTTAGGTCATATTAACCTTAATAGGATTAAAAGATTGGTAAGTGACGGACCTTTAAGTGACTTAAAGGTTGATGATCTACCAACTTGTGAATCTTGTTTGGAAGGTAAAATGACCAAAGGACGTTCTCTGCCAAAGGTGCAAGAGCCACTGAATGTTTAGGATTGATACACACTGATGTATGTGGACCTATGAGCATTCAAGCTAGAGGTGGATATGAGTACTTCATCACCTTCACGGATGATTACTCAAGATTTGGTTATGTGTATCTCATGAGACATAAGTCGATGCTTTTGACATGTTCAAAGCATTCAAAGCTGAAGTGGAAAATCAGCTTGAGAAACACATAAAAATCTTGAGATCTGATCGTGGTGGAGAATATCTATCTGGTGAGTTTCAACAATATCTTATTGATAATGGGATAGTTTCTCAGTTTTCTGCACCAGGTACACCTCAACAGAATGGGGTAGCAGAAAGGAGAAATAGAACTCTTTTGGATATGGTTAGGTCTATGTTGAGTTATTCAACGCTTCCTATTTCTTTTTGGGGATATGCTTTACAAACTGCTATATACATTCTAAACGATGTACCATCTAAGTTTGTTCCTAAAACACCGCATGAGTTGTGGACTGGGCGCAAGCCTAGTTTACAACACTTAAGGATATTTGGTTGTCCTGCGCATGTGTTAAAAGGAAAGACAGAAAAGATGGAGTCCCGTTCAGAAACATGTATATTTGTAGGGTATCCAAAAGAAACTAAAGGATATTATTTCTATAGTCTTTCAGATCTTAAAGTATTTGTTTCGACAAATGCTAAATTTCTGGAAAAGGACTATATGAATGATTTTGTGCCTAGAAGTAGAATTGTCCTGAATGAGATGTCAGGAGATACAATTCCACGAGAGGTTGCACAACCTAACCCAATTGTAAGTTCCGATCCAACACAAGATCAACAACCTACCATTCCTCGTCGTAGTGGGAGGGTTAGAACACAACCCGAAAGATACATCGGTCTGGGAGAATCAGTGGAGAATCTCCCGGACGACGATGATCCCTATACGTACAAGGAAGCTATGGAGGATGTTGATAGTCGCCATTGGCAAAAGGCAATGCAATCCGAGATTGAATCTATGTTCGATAACAAAGTCTGGTCCCTTGTAGACTTGCCTAAAGGGATAAAACCCATTGGGTGCAAGTGGGTATACAAGAGGAAAAGAGGTATGGATGGAAAGGTGGAAACCTTTAAAGCTAGATTGGTAGCTAAAGGGTATACACAGAAAGAAGGTATCGATTACGAGGAAACCTTCTCTCCTGTGGCCATGCTTAAATCCATTAGGATACTCTTATCCATTGCAACATCTTTAGATTTAGAGATTTGGCAAATGGACGTCAAGACCTTTCCTAAATCGGAAGTCTTGACGAAAGCATCTACATGATGCAACCGAGGGATTCATTGAAAAGGGCCAAGTGGATAAGGTATGCAAGTTGCAGAAATCCATATATGGATTAAAGCAAGCATCCAGATCCTGGAACATAAGGTTTGATCAAGCTGTCAAAGGTTTTGGATTTATTCAGAATCCTGACGAACCTTGTGTATACAAAAGGATTAAAGGCGACAAGTTGGTTTTCCTGATTCTTTATGTTGATGATATACTACTCATTGGAAACGATGTAGGTGTATTGACATCAGTAAAAGAATGGTTAGCAAAACAATTTGATATGAAGGACTTAGGAGAAGCAAGTTTTATTCTAGGTATCCAAGTAATAAGGGATAGAAAGAATAGAACAATTGCATTATCCCAAGCTTCATACATAGACAAAATCTTGTCTAGGTTTTCCATGCAAGATTCCAAGAAAGGTATGTTACCTTTCGGACATGGAATCAAGCTTTCTAAGGAACAAGTTCCTAAGAATGAGCATGAAGAGCAATTCATGAGTAGAGTTCCATATGCCTCGGCAGTTGGAAGTCTCATGTATGCAATGCTCTGTACTAGACCAGATATTTGTTTTGCTGTTGGCATAGTTAGCAGGTTTCAATCGAAACCTGGACCTGATCACTGGACGGCAGTCAAGCATATTTTCAAGTATCTTAAGAGAACGAGAGATAATATGCTTGTATACTCTGGAGGGGATTTGGTTCCCGTTGGGTATACAGATTCTGATTTCCAATCGACTCCAGAAAATCCACATCAGGGGCTGTGTTTACTATTGGAGGAGGAGCAGTTATATGGAGGAGTATCAAGCAATCTTGTATTGCTGATTCCACCATGGAAGCTGAGTATGTTGCTGCATGCGAAGCTGCCAAAGAGGCTGTTTGGCTCCGCCAATTCTTGATTGACTTAGAAGTGGTTCCTAGTGCGAATAAGCAGATCACTATCTACTGTGACAACAGTGGAGCAGTGGCTAATTCGAAAGAACCAAGAAGTCACAAGAGAGGTAAACACATTGAAAGAAAGTATCATCTTTTAAGGGAGATTGTTCAAAGAGGTGACGTGACGATTACTAAAATCGCGTCAGCAGAAACTCTAGCGGATCCCTTCACAAAGGCTCTACCTCAGAAGAGTTTCGATGGGCATCTAGAGAATATGGGCTTGAGAGATATGACACATTTGCTATAGCGCAAGTTGGAGATTGTTAGGATTATGCTCAATAGCAAGAGTGTAATGTTGTAATTAACAATCTTTTTCATATTAATAAAGTGATTTCGGTTTAACAAATCGTATAGCATTTATAGTTTGTATTATAATTGTCAAAGTAAATAATCATAAGGTCTAAAGACTATGGGAAAAGAAGAATTGTTCGTACATCTGGATATGTATGTGGTAGACACAATTCTTTAGTTAGTCTTGAATATTGTTCACAACTTAAGTTAAAGGTTGGGCACCTTTATCTTATTAAAGTTGTAGAATTCTTTTGCTAGCATTTGAGTGGGATCAAATGAGATATGATGAGTCTAAAATCATCGGAGTGTCTTCGAGCAAAAGGATCTAGTGCACTTGGTGTATTGAACTGGATCACAATGAAAAGCTTTATCTAGAACCGTCAATAGATAATAGTCTTTTCATTATCAGGACAATCGGAGAGTCTATCTTAATCCTGAGATAAATGATGACTTATGGTTGCAAGTGATATCATTTGAGTTATCAATGAGTACGATTATATCGCATAGTCTATCCTCGATAGTTTAGTGATATTCATTTGTTAATCGATAGAGGACTTCATTTATAGATATGGACATCGTGGCTCCATTTAATTAAATGAGAGTATAATATCATCATATGGATGTTTTCAGGTAATTGGATATTAAATCTCAACGTTGAGTTTTCAATAGTGTCTATTGAAAACATGGCTTCTGGACAAGTCAAAATATCTAAGTTCAAAACGTGGTCATATGAGTAAATATGGTAACTTGGAGAGTTATAGGCGGTCTATGAACTCTTGGCGATTACTGATATTAATCACGATGATACACTATCTCCAATATGATTGTCTAGGGTATGAATGAGGAGCATCTTCCTTTTCTATCTTTATTTAAGAGTTCCGTTTTAGCTCTTTAGTGGAATGAGTTAAAATTAATGGATCGGACCTAAGTGAATCATTTGTTGATTGTGATTAGGTTATGTCTATTGAACCTTAAATTTAGATGGCCCGCCAAGATCCCCAATCCACACGGACTTGCATGGATCACTTGATATATTCTACCGGACCAATTTAAGGGTCCATTTAGAATTGCATTTAATATATTAAGAATATAATTTGCACATTATTTAAGTAATGGGCTGCTCAATTATATTAATATATTAATGAAAGATATGTGGGCTTGTTTCTTTTAGTAAGAATGGGTCTGGTTCACATGTGGGCTTTTTTATTTAAAGTCCAATGGATTAAATGAAATAGGAAAATAATATTAGGCCCATCTTATATATAAGTGGGGCGGCTAGCTTAAAGTTTCGACCTAAAAATATTATTTTGTTTCATTTGTTTTAATTAAATAAGAATTAATTGATTTATTGATTAATTGTTTAATTAATGAAACAAATCTTTCCTAAAAGTAAAAGACTTGTTTGATAAGTAAATAAATAAATTAGTATTATTCATTTAATCAAATAAAGAGTCTTTTTTTTATTTTAGTCAAATAAAAGAATAAAAATAAAAGAGTTGGATTAGGGTTTGAAGTCTATAAAGTTTAAAAGAATTAGGGTTGAATTTCAGTCACCCTATATAAGGGACATGATGAAATTCGGCCAACCCTAATTAGATACTACATAGAATTCGGCAACCCTAAAGAAAAAAAGAAGAAAAATTCGGCCAACCTATATATATGTTCTTATAGGGTTCGGCCACATCAATGAATTGGTGCTTGAGTTTTTATTTTCTTTCTTCTTCTTCTTAATTCTAAGAGAGTTTTTATTCTAGAGAGACAAAAAGGAGTGAAAATTATTTCTTTGATAGTATACAATTGCTTAAACATCAATAAGCTTGTGTATACGATATCGATCTAGGTTCACGCGAGTTTCGATCATTAGATTGGGAACTCAAAAGTGACCAGAATAATTTTTGACATTCTTTTGATTGTTTTTGTGACTAACAAAGAAAAGAAAGATTTTTGTTTGGTCCATTCACAGTTTTGCAATTCAAAGAAAAGGGAGACCACGCTCCTAGGTGATCCACGTTCGTGCTCGGATTGAAGGTCTTGCGGATTACCATCGACGTAAGTCAATCGGATCACGCGACAAGAGGTAATTTACTTTTGTTGATATATATGCATGTTTATTGATTAAAAGGGTTTAAGGTTCATAAAGGAAAAATTTTAAAAGTCACTAAATCGTCTTTAGTATCGCTTCCGCTGCGTGTAACACTTTTATTTGTTTATTTTTCCCTACAATTGGTATCAGAGCCTGGTTGAACCCTTTTTAATTAATTAATGTATATATACGTGGATCTATTTCTTTTTATTGTGATTATGCATGTTTAGAAAGAGATGGCACTCTAGGTATTCAAATATATAATTACATGTGATGTATGGATTTATATATATTTTATGTGGTTTGTTATTGCTCGATTTTGGCCCTAGATTTTCAATGTAATTTTTGTTTCGGAGTTGTAACAAGAAGGGTGGTCTATTATCGCCATAATTCCTTCTTGGTAGATTGCTAGGTTTTATTTTTTTATATATATATGTGCAGTATTTTTTTAGGGTTACTGCAGTTTTTTTTTTATTTATTTTTAGTATGTGCAGTTTTTGGTTTGTAAAAATACTGCAGTGAATAAAAAAAAAAAAAAAAATTAATACTGCAGTATTTATTATATATATACTGCCGTAATATATTTAGGTCTTGGAGATTCGAAGACACGAAGCAAATGGCAGCCTTGTGTGGCCTTATGGGCTTCGCAAGGCAGCCCCTTTGTGGGGTTGTGGGCTGCGCACGCCCATGGGAGAAGGGCGAAGGATGAGCGTATGGTTGATGGGCCACCTGAAGATCTTGTATTCCTGACAAATTGTAATTTACTTGTTTTTCTAGGATGGGCCAAAATTGTTGCTATTTAATTTATGCTTAAATATTACAATATTTGTTATTGTATGATAACATGACATATAGAATAGGAGTGCCACGCATATATCTCTTTTTGGTACGAACATTCACTGAATGATTTAGGTATCTAAATTGGCATCTAGATAACTCGGTAAATCATTCTATGGGATTTAATCACACGCCTTAAATAATTGAGTGGGAGAAAGTGTTTTGGTAACACCTATGGCCTCCAAGGTTAGTTGAGCTTTATTATTTATTGGTAATCCCCCCAAGGGGCGTCCATGAATGGAATTTAGCAACATACTTCCTTACAAGGATAGACTAGACAATGGACTCAAACGAGATCTACTCCCCAAGGAGGGATTTTCGTGAGAGAAAATTGAGGGTCGATATCTTGGTAACACACTCAATGTAATTTTATTGATATCCTCCAAGAGTTCTTGTCAGTAAAATTGCAAGGCTAAAATTGAAAACGCTGGTTGTTATGTTAACAATTAGGTGGGACCTAGTCTAACTAGTAAATAGTGCGAACTCCAAAGGAGGCGTAACATTTATGGGTGTTAGATCACCGTTGAATTTTATGATTGAGTTATTTATTTAATTCAAGATAAATATTTAAAAGTGCTTTATCATGATTATTTACTTATATATGTTTTGTTTTATTCAGAAATCATGACCCCATCACTTATGAACATCCTGAAAGATAACACTTTAACTGGAGATAATTATGTCACATGGAAAAGGAAAATTGGGTTGTTACTGCAAAGTGAAAAACATAAGTTTGTTCTAACTACTCCTAAACCACCTGCTCCTAATAATGAATCTAGCATAATGTGTAGAGATGAGTATGAGCAGTGGAAGACTTCAGATGATATGGCAAAATGTTACATTATGGCCACTATCTCCGACGTGTTGCAACAGCAGCATGAAGGAATGGAGTCCGCTGCTGATATAATGATGTCTCTAGAGGAGATGTTTGCTATGAAGTCTAGGACGACTAAGAGAGAGGCAGTGACTGCTTTTATGAATCTTAGGATGAAACCTGGACAGGCTGTGAAAGATCACATGATGAAAGTCATAGCACATCTCAACATTGCTGAACTGCATGGCGCTGAGATAGATGGTGAGACAAAGATTGATATGGTTGTCAATTCATTGTCAGATTCCTTTGATCAGTTCAAATTGGACTACACTTTGAACAAAAAGGAATACACCTTACAAGGCCTGATGCAAGATGTTCAAAGTGCTGAAAAGATCCTTGTGAAAGGCAAAGGTCAAGAGATTCATATGGTTGGTAAAGTTGCTACTGTTAAGGCCCGTCAAAAGGTCAAGAAACAACAGAAGAAAAAGCAACTTGGGCCTATCAAGAAGGAGACCAAGAAAGTAACCAAGATCAAAGGGAAATGCTTCCTTTGTGGTGAAAAGGGACATTGGAAGAGAAATTGCCCAAAGTCCCAGAACAAGAAGGAAGAAGATAATTTGAATTATCTAGAAACATGTTTTTTGGCTGATTCTACAGATTCTTGGATCATAGACTCAGGAGCCACTAATCATGTTTGTTATTCCTTGCAGGGGTTTCAAGAAAGGAGAAAGCTGAGTAAGAATGAAATCAATTTGCGCTTGGGCAACGGAACGTTAGTGTCTGCAAGTGCAGTGGGAGATATTAGAGTTTATTTGGATTCTAGAAGGCATTTAGATTTAATAGACGTTTATTATGTACCTCAATTCAAGAGGAATTTAATTTCAGTTTCTTGTTTGAATTAATTTGGATATTCGGTTACTTTTAATAAAGTTTTTATTATTAGTAAGAATGACAAAATTATTTGCCAAGGTACATTGGAAAACGGTCTATACTTTTTGCATAGAAATATCTCTCACTCGTTAGACACAGAAATAACGGAACCTAATCATAAAAGAGTAAAATTATCAACAGATGAAACCTACCTTTGGCATTTACGCTTAGGTCATATTAACCTTAATAGGATTAAAAGATTGGTAAGTGACGGACCTTTAAGTGACTTAAAGGTTGATGATCTACCAACTTGTGAATCTTGTTTGGAAGGTAAAATGACCAAAAGGACGTTCTCTGCCAAAGGTGCAAGAGCCACTGAATGTTTAGGATTGATACACACTGATGTATGTGGACCTATGAGCATTCAAGCTAGAGGTGGATATGAGTACTTCATCACCTTCACGGATGATTACTCAAGATTTGGTTATGTGTATCTCATGAGACATAAGTCGGATGCTTTTGACATGTTCAAAGCATTCAAAGCTGAAGTGGAAAATCAGCTTGAGAAACACATAAAAATCTTGAGATCTGATCGTGGTGGAGAATATCTATCTGGTGAGTTTCAGCAATATCTTATTGATAATGGGATAGTTTCTCAGTTTTCTGCACCAGGTACACCTCAACAGAATGGGGTAGCAGAAAGGAGAAATAGAACTCTTTTGGATATGGTTAGGTCTATGTTGAGTTATTCAACGCTTCCTATTTCTTTTTGGGGATATGCTTTACAAACTGCTATATACATTCTAAACGATGTACCATCTAAGTCTGTTCCTAAAACACCGCATGAGTTGTGGACTGGGCGCAAGCCTAGTTTACAACACTTAAGGATATTTGGTTGTCCTGCGCATGTGTTAAAAGGAAAGACAGAAAAGATGGAGTCCCGTTCAGAAACATGTATATTTGTAGGGTATCCAAAAGAAACTAAAGGATATTATTTCTATAGTCCTTCAGATCTTAAAGTATTTGTTTCGACAAATGCTAAATTTCTGGAAAAGGACTATATGAATGATTTTGTGCCTAGAAGTAGAATTGTCCTGAATGAGATGTCAGGAGATACAATTCCACGAGAGGTTGCACAACCTAACCCAATTGTAAGTTCCGATCCAACACAAGATCAACAACCTACCATTCCTCGTCGTAGTGGGAGGGTTAGAACACAACCCGAAAGATACATCGGTCTGGGAGAATCAGTGGAGAATCTCCCGGACGACGATGATCCCTATACGTACAAGGAAGCTATGGAGGATGTTGATAGTCGCCATTGGCAAAAGGCAATGCAATCCGAGATTGAATCTATGTTCGATAACAAAGTCTGGTCCCTTGTAGACTTGCCTAAAGGGATAAAACCCATTGGGTGCAAGTGGGTATACAAGAGGAAAAGAGGTATGGATGGAAAGGTGGAAACCTTTAAAGCTAGATTGGTAGCTAAAGGGTATACACAGAAAGAAGGTATCGATTACGAGGAAACCTTCTCTCCTGTGGCCATGCTTAAATCCATTAGGATACTCTTATCCATTGCAGCATCTTTAGATTTAGAGATTTGGCAAATGGACGTCAAGACAGCTTTCCTAAATGGAAGTCTTGACGAAAGCATCTACATGATGCAACCAGAGGGATTCATTGAAAAGGGCCAAGTGGATAAGGTATGCAAGTTGCAGAAATCCATATATGGATTAAAGCAAGCATCCAGATCCTGGAACATAAGGTTTGATCAAGCTGTCAAAGGTTTTGGATTTATTCAGAATCCTGACGAACCTTGTGTATACAAAAGGATTAAAGGCGACAAGTTGGTTTTCCTGATTCTTTATGTTGATGATATACTACTCATTGGAAACGATGTAGGTGTATTAACATCAGTAAAAGAATGGTTAGCAAAACAATTTGATATGAAGGACTTAGGAGAAGCAAGTTTTATTCTAGGTATCCAAGTAATAAGGGATAGAAAGAATAGAACGATTGCATTATCCCAAGCTTCATACATAGACAAAATCTTGTCTAGGTTTTCCATGCAGGATTCCAAGAAAGGTATGTTACCTTTCAGACATGGAATCAAGCTTTCTAAGGAACAAGTTCCTAAGAATGAGCATGAAGAGCAATTCATGAGTAGAGTTCCATATGCCTCGGCAGTTGGAAGTCTCATGTATGCAATGCTCTGTACTAGACCAGATATTTGTTTTGCTGTTGGCATAGTTAGCAGGTTTCAATCGAAACCTGGACCTGATCACTGGACGGCAGTCAAGCATATTTTCAAGTATCTTAAGAGAACGAGAGATAATATGCTTGTATACTCTGGAGGGGATTTGGTTCCCGTTGGGTATACAGATTCTGATTTCCAATCAGATTCTGACTCCAGAAAATCCACATCAGGGGCTGTGTTTACTATTGGAGGAGGAGCAGTTATATGGAGGAGTATCAAGCAATCTTGTATTGCTGATTCCACCATGGAAGCTGAGTATGTTGCTGCATGCGAAGCTGCCAAAGAGGCTGTTTGGCTCCGCCAATTCTTGATTGACTTAGAAGTGGTTCCTAGTGCGAATAAGCAGATCACTATCTACTGTGACAACAGTGGAGCAGTGGCTAATTCGAAAGAACCAAGAAGTCACAAGAGAGGTAAACACATTGAAAGAAAGTATCATCTTTTAAGGGAGATTGTTCAAAGAGGTGACGTGACGATTACCAAAATCGCGTCAGCAGAAAATCTAGCGGATCCCTTCACAAAGGCTCTACCTCAGAAGAGTTTCGATGGGCATCTAGAGAATATGGGCTTGAGAGATATGACACATTTGCTATAGCGCAAGTGGGAGATTGTTAGGATTATGCTCAATAGCAAGAGTGTAATGTTGTAATTAACAATCTTTTTCATATTAATAAAGTGATTTCTGGTTTAACAAATCGTATAGCATTTATAGTTTGTATTATAATTGTCAAAGTAAATAATCATAAGGTCTAAAGACTATGGGAAAAGAAGAATTGTTCGTACATCTGGATATGTATGTGGTAGACACAATTCTTTAGTTAGTCTTGAATATTGTTCACAACTTAAGTTAAAGGTTGGGCACCTTTATCTTGTTAAAGTTGTAGAATTCTTTTGCTAGCATTTGAGTGGGATCAAATGAGATATGATGAGTCTAAAATCATCGGAGTGTCTTCGAGCAAAAGGATCTAGTGCACTGGGTGCATTGAACTGGATCACAATGAAAAGCTTTATCTAGAACCGTCAATAGATAATAGTCTTTTCATTATCAGGACAATCGGAGAGTCTATCTTAATCCTGAGATAAATGATGGACTTATGGTTGCAAGTGATATCATTTGAGTTATCAATGAGTACGATTATATCGCATAGTCTATCCTCGATAGTTTGGTGATATTCATTTGTTAATCGATAGAGGACTTCATTTATAGATATGGACATCGTGGCTCCATTTAATTAAATGAGAGTATAATATCATCATATGGATGTTTTGAGGTAATTGGATATTAAATCTCAACGTTGAGTTTTCAATAGTGTCTATTGAAAACATGGCTTCTGGACAAGTCAAAATATCCAAGTTCAAAACGTGGTCATATGAGTAAATATGGTAACTTGGAGAGTTATAGGCGGTCTATGAACTCTTGGCGATTACTGATATTAATCACGAGGATACACTATCTCCAATATGATTGTCTAGGGTATGAATGAGGAGCATCTTCCTTTTCTATCTTTATTTAAGAGTTCAGTTTTAGCTCTTTAGTGGAATGAGTTAAAATTAATGGATCGGACCTAAGTGAATCATTTGTTGATTGTGATTAGGTTATGTCTATTGAAGCTTAAATTTAGATGGCCCGCCAAGATCCCCAATCCACACGGACTTGCATGGATCACTTGATATATTCTACCGGACCAATTTAAGGGTCCATCTAGAATTGCATTTAATATATTAAGAATATAATTTGCACATTATTTAAGTAATGGGCTGCTCAATTATATTAATATATTAATGAAAGACATGTGGGCTTGTTTCTTTTAGTAAGAATGGGTCTGGTTCACATGTGGGCTTTTTTTTTATTTAAAGTCCAATGGATTAAATGAAATAGGAAAATAATATTAGGCCCATCTTATATATAAGTGGGGCGGCTAGGTTAAGGTTTTGACCTAAAAATATTATTTTGTTTCATTTGTTTTAATTAAATAAGAATTAATTGATTTATTGATTAATTGTTTAATTAAAGAAACAAATCTTTCCTAAAAGTAAAAGACTTGTTTGATAAGTAAATAAATAAATTAGTATTATTTATTTAATCAAATAAAGAGTCTTTTTTTTTTTAGTCAAATAAAAGAATAAAAATAAAAGAGTTGGATTAGGGTTTGAAGTCTATAAAGTTAAAAAGAATTAGGGTTGAATTTTAGTCACCCTATATAAGTGACATGATGAAATTCGGCCAACCCTAATTACATACTACATAGAATTCGGCAACCCTAAAGGAAAAAGAAGAAAAATTCGGCCAACCTATATATATGTTCTTATAGGGTTCGGCCACATCAATTAATTGGTGCTTGAGTTTTTATTTTCTTTCTTCTTCTTGTTAATTCTAAGAGAGTTTTTATTCTAAAGAGACAAAAAGGAGTGAAAAATTATTCTTTGATAGTATACAATTGCTTAAACATCAATAAGCTTGTGTATACGATATCGATCTAGGTTCACGCGAGTTTCGATCATAAGATTGTGAACTCAAAAGTGACCGGAATAATTTTGACATTCTTTTGATTGTTTTGTGACTAACAAAGAAAAGAAAGTATTTGTTTGGTCCATTCACAGGTTTGCAATTCAAAGGAAAGGGAGACCACGCTCCTAGGTGATCCACGTTCGTGCTCGGATTGAAGGTCTTGCGGATTACCATCGACGTAAGTCAATCGGATCACGCGACAAGAGGTAATTTACTTTTGTTGATATATATGCATGTTTATTGATTAAAAGGGTTTAAGGTTCATAAAGGAAAAATTTTAAAAGTCACTAAATCGTCTTTAGTATCGCTTCCGCTGCGTGTAACACTTTTATTTGTTTATTTTTCCCTACAATCATTTGGTTCAAAATACTTGGGGTTTGTTCTTCTCTTCAAGACCAACATTTTTAGCTTTTGAATCAAGTGATTCAGAGTTCAAATGAGAGAGATATGATCAAAACAAAAACAAAAACAAAAACAAAAACTTGAAGAAATTTCTGCACATTTTCTCTTTCAATTTTCTTCACATGTCAACTTAGAGGGAAAGAGGAAGATATTTAAAAGAAAGAAAGAGGGAATTCAGTGACGAATAAGGGGTTGCCACCTCACCACCTCATGATAGGTGTGTGAGCCTTTCAGGGTAGAGAGGTCATGAGCTCGTGAGGCTCACGGCCTTCTCACGTGCCCATCCAAGTTTGGTCATTGGCCAATGCTTGTTTCTCTCGCATTCTTTGACTGTATTCGGGCCTCCAAACTCCAAATTTGAATCCATTTTCTGATTATGAATCATGACTCCCTCATGCACAAGGAAAACTATGAAACTTTATAAAATGGTTGAGAATTCGACTCGATATACTACAACGAAGACAACACAACGTATGAGAACATAAAGTAGCGTAACTTCCTAGTTTAGACTCGAAACTTAATGAGTGAGTAACCAAAATGACTGAAACTCAACAAGGAATCATATAAGACCATGTTCAAGTCCAACACAAAATAAACACAAACAAATAAACATAAATTCACACAAGTATGCTATTTCCTAGAGATAGGCCTAGAACATGCAATTTCACAATGTTTGTCAATATGAGCTCAATGCATATGCATACTTCAATAAGTGTGTGAATGTGTTATACCAAATGTAGCACAACAATGCAGAGATACACATGAATGGATTGTGTGTGTGCGAGCTTACGCCTTGTAAGAGAAAGAAGTGTCTTGATACCTTAGCATCCAAGAATGCGTTTTTCCTCTTGAAGACGATATTTGTATGAGAGGTTGCTTTTCTCCTTTGAAGCTTATTTTCACCAAGAATCACCTCAGAAACTACCCAATACAAATAAAGAGAGTTTTGCAATGAAATCAAGCCAACAAAAATCTAAATTCTAACAGAAGTGTTGAAAAGATTCATTAAAAAAAAATTATTTGATTCAACCCTAAAATAAAACAAAAAAGGCTTTATGGAGAATAGTTGAATAATCAAGTTAGCTCGAGTTATCAAATAGAAATGGGATAACGAGCCACATGCACACACACACGCTCATATGTTGAAATCTATTCTTTAAAAGCGAAATTTCGGATGATAAACGGTTTGACCTTTTTATGGAAAGGCTTAAGATGAATAGATGTTGATATTGTTTGCATGTTTAATTATCAAATTACTTCTTTTCATGTACTTGAAGCAAAATCTTCACATACTCACATTTGCTTATTTAGTATCCTAATACTCTAGCAATTTTTGAAGAAATATGAGAGTGGTTGAAAATCTTGGTGTAACTCTCATTGTATGTGGAGCTTATTTGAAAATCTATTAAAATTGCTTAGTGATGTGATTGTGTGGCTATTTTTGTGAACAATTGTCTATCTAGATCTTAGATAGAGCATTTATCAAGGGGGAGTATTATATGTTAGACTTATGTTCTCTTTTATGATATGTTCACATGTTCTTCAAAATTGATGTTTGTTGGCATTATAATTGTTTTGATAAATCTTAAAGATGCTATGATAATTCTTGATATGCATATTGCTTTTTCAAATATGATGTTTTGCCTTTGTATAATGTTTCTTGGTTACTAACATGCTTTGATGTTTCCATTCATATTTTTGAATTTTTTTTTTTTTTTTTTGTGTTAGTGCACCTTCACAAGATTTGGGGAAATCAAAAGTAACTAGAGATGAAAATTCATCTAAACCCATAGGAATTGTTTTTTGTGTTAGTGCACCTTCACAGGATATGGGGAAATCAAAAGTAACTAGAGATGAAAATTCATCTAAACCCATAGGAAATCCAAAATCCACAAAACCTTCATCGAAGAAATCCAAACCTATTAAGGCAAATCCTTTAGGTGTGATGGAACCAAAAATCTCATTTTTGATAGAGGGATAGATTTGTGTGATTGTGAAAGATCTTATGTTCACGAGTCAATTGTTGGTAGGAAATGGAATTCATGGATTGATATGCTTGGTGGAGTAAATGAAATTATGGTTAGAGAATTCTACCATGAATTCAAGCATTGTACTTTTCATGAAAATGCTTTGGTGAACAGTAGAGGTTTTCTCTTTAGAGTGTCTTCAGATAATATCAATAAGTTCCTTGATCTTTCATGTGATTTTTCTTCGAAATTACTAGATGTGGAGTCTATTGATGATCTAAATGAAATGGGAAGAACCCTATGTGAGGACAACAAGTTTGAGTGGGGAAAACGAGTTTTCATCAATAAAAGTGAGTTGACCAAAATTAGTGCATTTTGGCATTTGTTTGTTTGTGCAAATCTTTTTCCTTTAACTGATGCAACCTAGTTGAATGAGGAGAAGGTCAAGATAGTGTATGCCTTGGTTACCAACAAGCCTTTAAACCTAGGAGATATTCTTATAAAGCATATTAAGAGTGCGGCTTGCACACTTAGAGCGGATAAAAAAACTTCCATTTCTAAAGTTTATTACTAATTTGTGTATGGCACATGGAGTAAAGAGAGTTAGAAGGATGTGCTTCTCCCACAATTGGAAGTTTTTTGTGAAAAACGTGTGGCTTACATGTCATACAAGGAAAAAGGTGGTAATGATAATTTAGGACTTTTCGAAGAGATTCAAGAGTCAAGCAATATGTCAAGCTCGTCTTATCTTCTGGATTGTGCCATTCAATTGAAAGAAGAGCTTGTGGCATCAAGGAAGGAGATAGTGGAGTTAAAGGCAAGAGTCAAATGCTTGGAGGAAGACAACTCTTCAAGTAAGGATTCCAACTCCAAATTTTATGTTAGATCCTTGAAGTGTTCAACATTCTTTAGTGGCACTAGAGGCTAACAAAGCATTTGTGATCTCAATGTATTATTTCTTGGTTCTTTCTGGCTTCATTTTATGTCAAAAAGGGAGAGAAATATAATATGCTTATCTATCTTCTTTTGGTATTTTTTTTTTTTTTTGTTTTGAACTTCTTATGGCATGTAATAACTTGATTAGGTTATTTGAAATGGTTTGGGATATTTTGTGAGTATGCATGTATTGAGGGGGAGAATTCATGTACTCTATGTACTTAATTGCTATATTCCATTTGAACTTAATTGTTACATTCTTGGTTGAGTATATATTTGCCATATGATTGTATATTCTTGTGCTTTCAAGCTCATTTTTAGGTGATATCAAGAGAAGCTCATTTGAAGAAGTTCAAGACTTGGTAAAGATTAGTCTAGGATGATATATCATTGTAATGTGAGAGTGAGTTTTTGTGACCAATCTTTGTTTGTAATGTTTAAATTTTATATAGGTGTTTTGACATAGAATTTGCCAAAAGGGGAGATTGTTAGGATTTTGTGTTTAGTTGGCATAATTATATATCAAAACATTATTTGCTTTGTATTGTTTTGTTGTCCTATTTGTGTGGTTTATCAAGCTTCAAGAGAAGATGGACAACGGTTCAAGCAAAGTGATGCTTTCGTACGAGGAAAGTGTTATACAAAGGTATTTAGACCTCTTTCCTCTTACAAGACTTAGGCGCACACATACAAAATCCATTCATAAGTTTCCTTGCATCGTAGCGCCAATTTAGTATAACACATTCACATGTTTTAGTATGCTCACACATTAATCTCACATTGCCATACATTGTAGAAATGCATGTACTAGGACTATGTCTATGAAATTGCATACTTATGTGATCTTGTGTTTATTTCTTTGTGTGTAAGTGATTTGGACTTGAATATGTTCTTAAATGATTTCTTTTTGAGTTCCAGTCGTTTTGGATACTCACTCATTTGATTTGGAGTTCAAACGAGGAAGTTACACAAATTTACATTCCTTGACAATGCGTTGTCTTCATCTTCGTATATCAAGTTGAGTTCACATCCAATTGTCAAAGTTTCGTAATTTTCCTCGTATGTTAGTGAGTTATGGTTCATAATCCGAAAACAGATTCGAATTTCGTGTTCGAAGGCCAAATGACAATCGAAGAAAGTGAGGAGAAGAGTGGAAGAGAGAATGCCAAGCTTAGGTGCCTCCACGAGGACAGCCAAGTTTGGCCTCCCAAAAGTGGGCCCCACTCTCTTTTGTTTTCCCTCCCATCTCTTTTGAATATTCCCTCTCTCTCTCACTTGTTCATTGTCAAGAAGAAAATGTGCAGAAATTTTCTCTCTAACTTTCTCATCTTCCAAACACCATAACTTTCTCATTCGGACTCCGAATTGAGTGATTCAAGTTGGAGAATATTTATAATCAAATCCCATACCTTTTTCAAAAGAGTTTGCAGCTGTTTGATTGATTTTTAGAGCTGTTCCACTGTCAAAACTGAACCAGCTCAGGATTTCAAGGTATTGAGCCAAACTTTGTGATTTCATCTTTTATGATTCTCAATTACCTTGGGTTTTTGTCTTCCATATGTATGTGTATGTATGATGAAAGCTATTGAGAAGGATAGTTTCATATCAAAGCTAATCAAGTCTAATTAGAGACAAATGTGAACTATTTTTCTATGATTCTAGTATTTCACATGTTTAAGAGTTGTATTGTACTTAGCTTGATATCTAGGGTTATTTGTGACTTGATTGATCTATTTTATGATTAATAACCTCTTCTTGTGCTTGAATCCTTTAATTGAAAAAATTTAGAATTAGCACATTTGATTTAATGTTTAAAGCTATCTAGGATTTAATTGATTATTCATTACATCCTTACTCTAAATACTTGCTAGAATATTCATTGATCACATTTTGTGATTCTAGCATTTTTGGTGTATGTTTATAATATCTTGAATATGTGCTTCATGTATATGATTTATTCAAGTATTAGCTTTGTGAATGAAACTAGGAATCACATGTGTTAGGTGTTTCACATGCTCTAGATTTCAATTCATGTTGTTTTAATGACTAGACAATATTTAACTTGTGTGCTTACATGACTAAGTCTATGTCTACATGAAGTGCACATGATCCATGCATTTCATATGTTCATTCATCATCTTGTATGATTGCATCTGTTGGATTCTGTAAGGTCCTTAATTTATATTGGCTTGATTCCATTGCAAAACTCTCTATATTTATAATAGGTGTTGCTTAGGTGGTTCTTGTCGAAAAGAAGCTTCAAAGGTTAAAAGCGACATCTTATGCAAATATCTTCTTCAAGAGGAAAATCACATACTTAGATGCTAAGGTATCAAGTTTCTTCTTCCTCTTACAATGTGTATACGCGCACACACACATACACACTATTCATTCATGTGTATCCCTGCATCATTGTGCAAACATTTGGTATAACACATTCACACATATTTAAGTATGCACATGCTTTAATCTCGTATTGACAAACATTGTAGATTTGCATGTTTTATGACTATCGCTTGGATATGTGATCAATCCAATTCTATGCTTATATTTCGCCCTTTGTCCTATGTATTTTGCCTATCCTTTGAGTCATTTTTGGTGGTTTGATGTGTTTGTTGAGCCAATGTAGGATGTTTTCATTAGCAATGCAAAGGAATCCATTTACGGATGAATTGGAGTCAAAAAATGTTTAAAAGGGCAAAACTGTCTTATGCCATAGTCCAGACCGCCGGCCATGCAGTGCCTCATAAGCGGTCCAGCCAGCGGTCAGCAACAGAGGAAAAATCAATAATTTTTGCCGACCAGATCGCCGGTCAGGCACATGCCTCCCAAGTGGTCTAGCCGGCGTTCACTTCCAGTCGTGCGTCAATTGTTGGGCCGCTGCTCATGCACCTTGCACAGGGAGCGGTCCAAGGGGCGGTCATGCGCAAACCTATTTCTTTCAGGACTCTGATTGACCTATTTTAAAATAAGCCTATTTAAAGGCGCAGAAAGGGGACTTCAAGGACGACTTTTGAGGAATAGAAAACCCTTACTCAATTCTTTCATCCATCTTTACACAGAGAAGATTCAAAGACAGAAGATTTCAACAAAGAAGATTTGAAGAATTCACTGAGGGCCTCAATGGGTTTTATCTCTTCTATCTTTTGTCTTTCAAATTCTATGATGTGTAACTAACTCTATACTAGGGAATCGATATGAACCTATGTAATACTCATGTTATGATTCGAACTCCATATCTTTATTAATCAATTTAGATTTAGATTTTTTCAATTCATTATATGTCTTACTCTTGACTTGTATTAGTCTAATGGAAATTAATTGATACTTGTCTAGGGTTTCGATAATTTATAAATTGAGATTGCGCCAGAGGAATTTAGGTTGTCTTAATTACTTTTCAGAATGAGTATGATTGTTCTCAACATAGGAATTACTGCGAGACAATTTTGGTTCAATAATTCTTGCACGTAATGGATTCTTGATGATGGCTTACACCTTTGACGAGGGTGAGTTGTGATTAAGAACACGTGGTTAAATCCCCAAGAATTAAGGTAATACCATAATTAAAATAAGAATGAACTCTGAATCTGGATTGAATCTATTTAATGGAATTCGTTGATGAACATTGAGTATTGCATATGAGGAGCATCGGTTACCTAGTTTTCCATCTCTTGATCACATTCACCAACTCTTTGTTAAATTGCTTTCTTAGTTTAATTTAGTTCTAAATCAATCAATCAATCTCCAATCTCTTGGTTACTTTTAATTGCTTAGCTTTAATTAGAATTAGTTATAATTGATAAATCACTTTTTCTCATGGGAATGATCCCTACTTGTCATTGTACCTATCTCACGATTCGTGCACTTACGAGTTAGGTTTTTATAACACTATTTTACACATCAATATGGCATACTTGTGTGACATTGTGTTTATTTGTTTGTGTTTCTTATATCTTGGACTTGAACATGATCTCTTATGATTCCTTATTGAGTCCCGGTCATTTCAGTTACTCATTCATTAGGTTTCGAGTCCAAACGATGTAGCTATGCTACTTTGCTTTCTCATTCATTGAGTTGTCTTCGAGTTTCTCTTTTCTTATCTCTTTGATATTTGTTTACTTTACTCAAATTGATCTTGAAGACATTGTAATTAATTACATTCTTGTGAGTCAAGATCTTTGATTGTCTTTGTATTTTTTATATGTACTTGTATTATTGAGACATTTATAATGAATACAAGTACTTGGTAATTTGTATATTTTTGGTATAACCTCCACATGTAATTCATAGGCTATGTTTGATCTATCAATTCAATATGCTACTTAATAGTTTATGCATGTTTGTTTGTGTTTATTATGGAGTTATATAAGCTATCTAGAGGGGCAAACTTTGTTTATTTCAAAGGATCGAAAAAGGCCTTAAAACCTATTCACACCCCCCCCCCCCCTATCTAGGTAAGCTTAAGTCAATTTAACCATGATTGTATTTATATAAATTCTAGAAAGTCCCATCTTGATAAAAATTACATTGCACATAAATGGCGCTCATTCAGTATAAGAATAAACTGAGTTTGAATCGTTTCAAGTTCGAGTCACCTAGGTGGCCAAGTGTATGCATAAAGATTAATAAGTCCAAAATTAAACAAATGCACATAGGAATTGTCTAAAACAGCTAATATAGGCTACAACATGTTACATGCATGTGGTCACATATATATATATATATATATATATACAATTCTTCTACTTTACAAAGGTCTTTTGCGTATGTAAATTCACTTATCAAACAATATTTATAAAAACCTCAACAATGCCTTAAATTGGTTTGAAAACACAAGTATGGCGACAAGTGGGGTGTGGTCCACACAGATCGGGACTAGCAATGACTAATAGGTACTCTAGCAATAGCTATGAACTAATAGTAAAAGTGAATGATTGGTGTTTTAAAATATGAATTAACTAAAGGAAACTAATAAATGCAATGACTAAAAATGAATCCGAATGGAGTGATATATATGATAAGGGGACTAAGGAGTTAGTGGACTCGTAAGTGAACAATAAGCAATGCAGCAAACTCTCAATTTTGGTTCCTTTTCACCCGAAGTAGACCTGGCACAGTTTCGATTCCGAACTGATGGTTTCGGTTCCAGGTTTTAGTGGAACCGAAATCGGAATCAGCGTAGGGCGGTTCTGGTTCCGGTTCCGACGGAACCGGCGATTCTGAACCTTTTTTTTAAAAAAATAATTAATTAAAAACCCATTACCCACAGTGAACTAACATTCGAATCACAACCTTCACTTTCAGTGAACAAAAATACTGTCAATAACACTATCTTACCATATAAGATACAATCAAACACTCTGATCTCACTTTACAACCACAATGATTTCACAAGAAATCAACAAAAGTCACTCAAGAACACTCAAGACACTTTTTCGAGAGAGAAAGATAATGAAAACCTAGAAAAAATTTCAAAGGTTTAGATCAACACAACACAAGGTTTCACTCAAATCTCACAAGGTTTGGATCGATCATCATCATCTTCTTTCTTCTTCTTTCTTCTTTCTTCTTTCTTCTTTCTTCTTCGTCTGTCATCTTTTTCGTCTTCTACTCTTCTTGCTTAGATAGTTAGACTGATCGAGAAAGGGAGACGAGATTGGGGGTGGTGCCGCACTGTCGTGGATTGGTGAGTGGTGGGGTGGGCTTGGGCTGTGGGCTTAAGTCATCAATGGGCTTGTGTAGAAGGGTAGAACTCTAAGTCTCCAACAGTCCAGCTCCAGCCCAATTAAAAAAAAATTATGGAACCATCGGTTCTAACTGGAACCGAAACTGAAACCGTCGGTTCCGATCCGGTTCGAACAGGCTAGTTCCGTAAAACTTGGAACAGAAACCGGCCTCCCCCGGTTTCGGTTTGGTTTCTGAACTGGAATCGGAAAAACGGTTCTGGTTCTGATTTTTATTTTTTCAGTTTCGGTTTCGACGGTTCGAACGGAACCTTGCCAGGTCTACCCGAAAGTCACGAATTCCGTTTTCTAACACCATAAATGACCGAATGCCTACAAATACGAACAAAGAGCCCATAAAAGACGCTAAAAGTTAAGAAAACGAGACAAAAAATAAGAAAATAAGGGTCAAAATATACAACATTTTTGGCATAATCACTACTGTTAGTTCTTCATGAGATAAAATATATCAGGACGAAGAATGTGAACCATTAGATTTACATACTTTGACTCAAAATGTATGCACTTGTCAAAATTTATCAATAATCTATGGTTCACATTTTTCGTCTTGATATATTTTATATCAGGACGAACCGATAATAGAAAAACTGTATATATATATATATATATGTTCAAGTCAGTGCACACTGATATAACTTCATTAATTCGTTGGATGTGGACTATTAGATTTACATACTTTGACTCAAAGTGTATGCACTTGTTAAAGCTTCTCCATAATTAGTGATCCATATGCATTGGTACCGATGTAGTTACATCAGTGCGCACTGATGTGAACGGAACTGTATATATATATAATACTTCTCTAATCAGGACCGTTCTAATGTTATAATTTCAGGACGTCCAACTATAGCCACACCTTCACAGTGGGCCCACAGCCCCACATTAACAAATACTCATACCCAATATGAATGTGTGGATGTGGTTGGACGTCCTTAACTTATAATTTCAAGGCGTCCTTACTAGAGAACCATAATATATATAAAATAAGGGGAATGTTATCTACCTTTCCCATTTATCTTTCCCACTCATTACTTGACACGTGCACACTTTTTCATTTAATTAAAAGCTCTCACTTTTTGCTTCAAAGCTTGTTTACATTTTACCCCTTATTAATGAAATGATAGAAGCATCCATCAGGGGTAAAGACATAAACAAGCTTTGTAGCAAAAAGTAAGAGCTTTTTATTAAATGGAAAAGTGTACATGTGTCAAACAATGAGTGGAAAAGGCAAATGAGAAAGGTAGATAGCATTCCCCATAAAATAAAAAGCAAATTGCACTAAACCTCCATGAGATTTGCCCTCTTACACCTAGAAACAACTTTATTAAAAATTGACACTCACACCCTTTTTTGTTAGTCAAACTTGGTCAAACTTAACTGTTGACCAAGTTTGATTGTCAATAATAAGGGTATATTTGACCTTTCAAACATTTGAAAATATTAAAAATTAAACAAAAACGTAAAAAAATGCAAATTAATTGGAAAAAATATATAAAATAATTTATAAAAAAAATGGATCTCCGCCACCCGAGATGGATGGTGGAGATTAAAAATGATTTTTTTTTAAAGGCAAACAAAAAACAAAAAACAAAAAACCAAAAAAAAAAAAAAAGAGTGGTGGAGATCCATGGAGACTCGCGAACAGTGAATTAATGTATAGACTTGTTAGTATCAGCTATTGCATACACACCAAAGGAGCGAGCTTTGGAGAAAAAGCCATTAAAAGTTGAGGATTGCAAGACAAACCCTTTTTTCACATAAAGGCTGATTTAGAAGACCCAAGCGAAGATTTGATGGAAGAAGCCATTGAAGACCATGAAAAATAGAAAGAAGAAGAACAAACTAGGTTCCTTTTGCTCTACATGAAATCGCGAATTCAACAGGGGAGGTTTAAATATATATATATATATATATATATATTCAGTTTTTTAACTTTTTTTTTTTTTGTTTTTTCATATTTTTTTAATTCAATTCTTTAAAATCGTATATGATCTCCACCATCCAAGTTTAAGATGGATGGTGGGGATCCATTTTTTTTATAAAAAAACAAAAGTGTTTATATATATATATATATATATATCTAATTTTGGGAGTTAGGGATTGTGGATAGTTTAATCTTTTTTGATGGTCAAACTTGGTCAATGATTAAGTTTGACCAATTTTGACTAACATGAGAGGGTGTGAGTGTCAATTTTTGATAAAACTGTTTTTAGGTGTAAGAGGGCAAACCTCAAGAAAGTTTAATGCAATTTACTCTAAAATAAAATTTGGATCATTTCCTGATTCGATCTTTGTCATAATATACATAGATTCGCTAACATGTGTAATAAATGGTTGTGATTTATTTATGTTGTATATAATATTTGCCGAGAAGACACGTCATCAGACAGCATGGGCCAAAGCCCAGCCTTGCCACATAAGCAAAAGTCATGGGATCAGTCAAAAGGCACACTGGCATTCCGCATTGATATGCTACCTAGCACTAGTACGACATCAGTGAAGTATCAAGACAAGGCCGAGTAAAGCCGAGTAGGAAACCATGCTTGGTCGGTTCTGCCCGACCCGAGTGGGAAAGTCCCCATATTAGGGTTTTTCCACTACATACAAGGTTATACAGCTGTAAAACACAATTACGTATCAACTAGTGTACAACCACCGGAAGGAGTTCAACAAGGAAACAAACAGATCTTCCCTCTAGGATATCAGAGTCCTAAGCAGATTCGGAATCAACAACATTAAACACACGACACCACCAAATAGGAAAAGAATCCTAAATGTAACTCTATAATCCTCTACTTGTACGCCACGCCTCCAAACCCTAGCCATACCAAGTATAAATACACCTACAAAACACATTACAATGAGAGGTGAAAAAATCTTAACGAGAGAGAGAGAGAGAGACCAGGGTGTATTATTTTACAAAATAGTGGATTTGACTCGGTTGCTAAGGCAACAACCCGTGGACGTTTCTCTTATCACTGGGGTTTTACAACGTATCTCGCTCTCTTTATTACTTGCTTTCATTACACTTTTATTACACTTATATTTGCAGGTTTCACTAACCTAAATCATTGACCAGTTAACCATCGAGAAATCACTTTCAACAATTTATTTATTTATTTTCCTTCCACTATCTTTCAATTATATAATATTATTATCTACACATGTTTTAGATAGTGGTGTCAATGTGGGATGACCCGACCCATTTGTGCCAAGCCAAAGGGGCCTGCTTTTGAAAATGGGCTCGGCCTGGCACGACACATCAAGTTGTTGTGTCGTGCCGGGCCGACCTGTTTTCAAAAATGAGTGGTCTGGCCCGGGCCATCGGCACGTACTCATGGAGCGGGTCGGCGGGCTGGGCCTGGCTTGGCATGTAGACCACAAATATATATATATATATATATATATATAATTCAATATTTCAATTGTAGTATTGACTATTGTACAACTTGTAACTTGTACTTATATTATAATATTGTTTAAACAATTTAAATTATGTAATTATAATTGTAATTTGTCTATCTTATTTATTATTTTAGTGTAATAAAAAAATAGATAGGTTTATTATTTTATTTAATAAAATAATTCAGAGAATAAATAAAGATAAAATATGAAAGAAAATAAAAAATACATAAAATTATGAAAATATAAAATGAAGAATGATTTATTTATTTCGGATTTTCAATATTACATGATTGCCTCATTAAAAACCTTACCAAGAAAAACTTAGTGAGATAAAAATCTGGTAAGGGAAAAAGAGTGCAATCTCTAGCATACGCAGGTCGCGGAGTCGTAACGGGCTCGTTTCAGTTCCGTTATAGTTATGTTTGGATTATAGTGTCTACCTGTTCAAATGACCGGTTCCCGACTTAGAAATGGTATATAAGAGGTTACAAAACTTACAACGATATTTTGTTGTGACCCTACTGTCTGGGTTAGATATTTCTTCTTTGTCAAAACACTGTCATACATTTGACCTTGAAATGTGCTTTTTAAGTTTGGGAGGACGCGATATCGATGTTGCGTCGGAACCAGAAGGTCCCGATGTCGTTTCCGTCGGAAATTGAGAATGATTATGCTCTATTTCCTACAATACAATATTAAAATATTAACTCATTTCCAGAAATTTACTCATTAGTCATTAAAAACTAAGCATAAAATCATAAATATACTAAACATAAAAATATTTAAATTCATTATTAATCACTAGACATAAATTCATAAAATGATAAATTTACTAAAATATAAGATTCTAAGATTCTAAGATTAAAAATTAAAATTTATAACAATTATTAAAAATATTAACTCATAAATACACTAAGTATAAAGCTATAAATATAAAATATACATAAAACATAAGAATAAATATTAAAATTAATAACTAAGCATAAATATGTTAAGTATAATTGTATAAATATAAAATTTAAAAACTAAAACATAAAATTAATTTATAACATTTAAAGGAAAAACATACCTTTGAGCTTTGGTGGAGAGATTAGAAAATAATATTAGTAATATAGAATATAGATTATAGTAGTTTAGAGAATAGAGAGAGAGAGAGAGAGAGAGAGAGAGAGTAGAGACTTGAGAGAGAGAGTAAGAATGAGAGATTGAGAGAGCGTAGGGAAATATGAATGGGTGGAGGTATTTATAGCATAATTTGAAATGTGGGTAAAAATATTAAATAGAAGAAATTAGGGGGAAAATTGCAATTTATTGTTATTTTCAAATATTTAACCGTTGCTGACGTCAGCAACGGTCAAATATTGGAAAAATAACATTAAAAAATTGCCCCAAACTGTAAAAAAATAATAATAAATAAAAAATAAGGTCAAAAAGGTCGGTCTAGCAGACCGAGCCAGCCAGACCGGAAGGCCGACCTTTTTTTATTTATTATTTATTTATTTTCAATTTGTTACATTATAATTTATAATATTACTAAAACATTTTTAATTGTAATTTGTGCATGTTATTTATTATTTTAGTCTAATAAAAAAATTTAGAAAATAGAAAGATTTATTATTTTATTTAAAAATAATAATTCAAAGAAAAAATTAAGCTAAAAGATTAAAGAAAAAATAAATAAATGAAATTATGAAAATATGAAATGAAGAATTATTTATTTATTTTGGAGTCTCAATATTACATATTTACATAATTACATGATTGCCTCATTAAAAACAAACTCAGTGGGATAAAAACTTGGTAAGGGAAAAAGAGTGCAATCGTATTACAAGTTAATGTACATGTATAACCTATATTTGGTTACTGCCGGAACTCTCTTCGACATATAAATTACTGTAATTTTGAATAAATTGTTCGTCTGCCATTTCATTTTGCAACCTCTTTCGAGCACGCTCCTAATCTCGAATGCATGACAATATCTCTACCATCTTTGGAGTCTGGAGTCAAAGAAGTTCTCCTTTCTTCAACAATTCTTCCAGTCGTGCTGAATATATGTTCTAAGGAAACAATGGAGACAGGGATAACCAGTACGTCACGTGCTACGTGTGACAGGACCAGATATTTATAGCTGTAAGTATTCCACCATACCAACAGTTCAAATCCATTCTCTATTTCAAATCTGTCGTCGAATTGAGCTTCAAGGTAGCTTTTCAGTTCGTCACCGGAAGTTCCAACTTGTCTGATTCAGGAGTGTGTCTGGTTCTGCTGATGGTTGTGCGTCAACACTGCCATACCTGGGCTCATAAATACTAAAAACTTCGAACAACTTGGTTCGAATGTTAGAAACATTTTCAGAATAATCTATGCTCAAATAATTACCAAGATAATCTAGCAATGTTTATAAACCAGATAATTTAACTCTAGGATCTATTATAAGACCTAAAACATAAAGTAAAGGAACTGTAGACCAGTATTTTTTAAACTTGGTTTCCATAACAACAACTGCAGGGCCTAAGATCTCATCTTTCCTATAATTGTTTAACAATTCAGCCATTTCCATAATATGATGGATTTTCAGGGAAGATGTGAGGTGATAGATCCCGGAAAGAGTTACAGTGGAATCGTAAAAAACCTTTAAAAATTCAACAAAGATTTTTGCCACATGCCAATTATCTAAGGTCAATGTTGGATGGCCATGTTCGGCCATTTTCATGTTATGAAAACCTGAAATAGGTGTATTATACTAAACAATTTAGTAGCATTAAGTAAGTAGAGTTCCACCTTACCAGCATATCTATTAGGAATCTTTGTGGTCGTAGAATGTAGGTTTTACAGTATCTATCGAATTCATTCAACCTTGGATTAGAACTACTGATCCAAGCAATAGCTTCTCTGATGCGATCTATACGATCGCTTACTACCTTCATACCAGACTGTCCAACTAAATTGATGATATGACATGCACATCGTTGATGGAATAAGCCCCATATTGTGGGATTTTTTTTTTTCAAAACACAATGGAATATAGCTAGTATTTACAGATGCATTATCTAATGTGATAAAAATGATGCGATCAGTTATTTGATTAGTTTCTAAAACAGACTTAATGACATGAAAAATATTTGATGCGGTATATGTAAATTATATAGGATGAAAACCAAGAATTTATTTATTTATTTATTTTTTTGTAAATTCCAATCAAAGTCTAAATAATGTCCCGTAACAGTTAAATAGTCATGTTTGGAACATGCGTTCCAAATATCGAAAGTTAATACAATAGAGACAGTTAGATGCTGTAATTCAGTCTTCAACTCATCTCGTTGGGTTTGAAAACTTTTTTATCAAATCATTCCTAGTAGTGTTTCTAGAAACAGTTTTAAATTGGGGGTTGTATGCAGTTTGAATAAATTCTTCATAAAAAACATTATCACCGAAATTAATCGGTTGATCAATACATGCAATGTAACGTGTTATGGACTCTCTAGCAATCATGGGGTCGTAAAGCCATATTGTAACGAACCAGTCTAGGTGGTGTTGTAGTTGTGTCTAGGTTGTAGTGTCTACCCTGTCCGTGTGCAGGCATGCATTTCTCCATATGCCTTCGCAAATGATTAGTCACCCTTAGAAGTCACATAGTGCTTAGGACAAAACTTACATTGAGCTCTGTCCGTGACTGTACTGTCTGGCATAGTCTTCGGTATTATGTCAAAACACTGCCAAATGTTTGATTTGAGCTTTTTAGGTTTGGGAGCACGTGATGTCAGTGTTGCGCCGGAAGAAGAAGGTCTCGTTGCCGTTTCCATTGGCCCGAAAAGGTCAAAATAATCGTCCTCCATGTTAAGACCGTCCAGAAATTGACGATGATTATGATACATTTCCTACAATACAAATATTAACTCATTAGTCAGTAAAAACTAAGCATTTAATCATAAATATAGTAATATACTACTTATTGCTTATTAGTTATTACTAAGCATTTAATCATAAATATACTAAGCATAAAAAAATTTAAATTAATTACTAAACATAAAAACATTAAATTCATTACTAAGCATTTAATCATAAATATACTAAGCATAAATATATTTTAATTAATTACTAAGCATTTAATCATAAATATACTAAGCATAAAAACATTAAATTCATTACCAAGCATTTAATCATAAATATACTAAGTATAAATATATTTCAATTAATTACTAAGCATTTAATCATAAGCATAAAAATATTTAAATTCATTACTAAGCATTTAATCATAAATATACTAAGCATAAATATATTTCAATTAATTACTAAGCATTTAATCATAAATATTCTAAACATAAATATATTAAAATTAATTACTAAATATAAAATCATCAATTTACTAACTAAACAAAATATACTAAGATTACTAAGCATAAATTAAAATTTGCAAATCTTAAAATTAATTACTAGACTTAAATTCATAAAATGATAAATTTACTAAAATCTACGATTCTAGGATTAGTAAATTAAAATTTATAACAATTATTAAAAATATTAACTCATAAATACACTAAGCATAAAGCCATAAATATAAAATATACATAAAACATAAGAATAAATATCAAAATTAATAATTAAACATAAATATGTTAAGTGATAAGTATAAATATAAAATTTAAAAACTAAAACATAAAATTAATTAATAACATTTAAAAGAAAAACATGCCTTTGAGCTTTGGTGGAGAGAATAGAGAATAATATTAGTATTTAGTAATATAGAATATAGACTATAGTATTAGAAATTTAGAATAGTAGTGTAGAGAATAGAGAGAGAGAGAGTGAGAGTAGAGACTAGAGAGAAAGAGTAAGAATGAGAGAGATTGAGAGAGTATAGGGAAATATGAATGGGTGGAGGTATTTATAAAAAGATACGTCAAAGGTAGTCAAAAATTAAAAAAATAAAATAAAAATTGCCTCCAACAATTAAAAGTAAAATAAAATAAAATAAAATAAAATCAATGGCCGGCTTGACAAGCTTGGCCTACCTGATCAACGGCCAGTGACAGGGTAGGCCAACCCACCGAGTCAAGATTCTTTGACCGAGCTCGAACCAGGTTGGGAGCCGTGCTTGGCCTAGCCCTTGATACAAGCAGACCGTACCAGGAACGGTCCACCATTCCAGACGGAGCCCGACACATTTTGACACCTCTAGTTTTAGTTGAGCTTGGAACTTTGGATGAAAATGAGAAACGGGAAACAATAATGAGATATCTAACGTTAATCTAGATATTATTTAGGATATCTCTCATCTCCACCTATTCTAATCTACGATTCTCTCTCCCTCTCTCCCTCTCTCCCTCTCCCTCACTCACTCTCAGCTCTCAAGTCTCTGAGTCTCAGCCATGACTACTCAAGGTCAAGTCATCACCTGCAAAGGTACCCTCTTATCATCTATCATCTCTGGCTAGTCTATGATTACTGTTTTCTGTGATCGTGCGTGAAACCCTAATTTGACTCTGATTTTTGAAAAGCGGCGGTGGCCTGGGAACCCAACAAGCCATTGGTCATCGAGGACGTACAGGTGGCTCCACCACAGGCTGGCGAGGTTCGAATCAAGATTCTCTTCACTGCTCTCTGCCACACTGATGCTTACACGTGGAGTGGCAAGGTATATCCTCTACCTTAGTATCTTCTACTTTTGTTTTCATTTTATTGTTAAAATGTCAATAGAATCTATTGATGCATCTGCTTATGCTTTTTTTTTTCTTTTTCTTTTTTTTTTCTTTTTCTTTTTTTGATTTGTGACTTGTGGGTGATATTCTATTGTTAGATTTAGTAAAATTGTTTTGTGGTTTGACTGGATTGCTGTTAGTTATGGCCTTATGGGTTCTTTGTTTAGTTGGGTTTGTGATATACTAAGTTTATTCGCCATATTTTAAATGGAAAATTTTAGCTCCCTTTATGGCTTTATGCATATGATTTTCATTATATTCATCCATGGGATTATTGTAGTAAATTGCAGCTGTTAACATTAATCATTTCAACCATTTGCGTTGGTTTTGATTTCTTTGAATGCCTCATGACGGTGATGGTATTATTTCCCTAATTGTTTTCTAAAATGCAGCATGGCATTTTGTGTACATGGGATTTTTGTTTATTGTTTTTATTTTTATTTATTCATTGGTTAATTTGAAAAATAAAGATTGCTTAGTATGTTTACAGTTATTTTATGCTCTTGATTAATGGTAAAATGTGGTTTGGAACAGGCATTGCTCAATGTTATAGATGCCTCTATATTGTGTATCAAGTTAGTTGTGTTCACTTTCTGCCAACATGTTTAATTGTGTATTTTTATTTTCAGTCAGCTTCTGCGTTTTTTCATATTTGTTTTGGTTATGTCTTAGCTGCCCTTTATTAGTTCGATGCTAATATGAAATTCACTTGATTTTTTGAGCAGGATCCTGAAGGTCTCTTTCCATGTATCCTAGGTCATGAGGCTGCTGGGTATATAGTCCATTCAGTATTCTGTCTCTGGCATCTGTTCACATTAACAGGAGAGTATTGGTTTATTTATTTATTTTTTTTGTCACAGGATTGTGGAGAGTGTTGGTGAAGGTGTGACTGAAGTTCAACCAGGTGATCATGTTATCCCTTGTTACCAGGCAGAATGTCGAGAGTGCAAGTTTTGCAAGTCAGGAAAGACTAACCTCTGTGGTAAGGTACGGACTGCTACTGGTGTTGGAGTCATGATGAATGATCGCAAGAGCCGCTTCTCTGTAAATGGAAAACCCATCTATCATTTCATGGGGACCTCAACTTTTAGCCAGTACACAGTTGTACATGATGTTAGTGTTGCAAAGATTGACACAAAAGCTCCTTTAGATAAAGTATGCCTTCTTGGTTGTGGTGTTTCTACTGGTATGAACTTTTCATACTTTCTTCTTATTTCATAAATTTAAATATTGTACTTAATGTACTTAGCCTATGGTATATTGTATTTTATTCTTGTCTGTTTGATCATTTCCTAAATCTCTGCACAGCATGATCAACTCTTAATCTGTTGGGTTGTTTGGCACATTCTGTCATTGTATTTTTATATGTGGTTTACATTCAAGGATGTTGGTTTATTATATTTTCTGAAATATTTGTTTTTATCCTTAAAAAGCTGTTTCTCATTTATGTGTTCTAGCATCTTCCTGAAGCCCAAATTTCTAGCTCTATTAATTTCTTATTGTCACATGGATTTTTTTTTTTCTTTCTGGATAATGAAAATGCCATGCAAATGCCAAATGTCTTTTATACAAAAACTAATTATGCAGACCTGTTTTCAGTATTGGAGAACAAACTTGCTATTGTTGCTAGTTATATTGATTGGTTAAGATATAATCTATGATAATCAGAAACCTGTCTATGGAGCAAGAATGTAGATGAGCTTCAAACGTGCCTTAAAAAATTGTGAGGTTGTAGGTTGATGAAAGTGGTTGTAGGAAACCATCTAATGGGAAAGCCGAAAGCCTGTATTAAAAGAGCAATGCTGGGCTTCTAAATTTTTTTACCAAAAACTTCCCAAACTATGTGACATGGTGAGTTGTCAACATCACATCCCTCACCACATAAACTCATGATTTACAAGATGTTGACAACTTACCATACCACATAATTTGGGAAGTTTTTTGGGAAAAAATTTGGGAAGCCTCGTATTATGTGTATTAAAATCATGCGGTGAGGTGGATGGCTATCATATGGAGTATATGGCAGGTCGAGACTCCTAAACACAGCTTTTGTATGCATTGTGGTTTTACTCGTACCTTAACTACATAAAATTTTGTGGTGAAAGTAATAATAGGTGTACAATATTGGGAAATATTAGATCATCGTTTCTTTCATTGTTCAGCTGTAAGAGGTTCCAACAAAGCTGAAATATTGGCTTGCTGTAGAGGAAATTTAGAAAGGATGATCGTGATATTAAATAGAGAATGGTCCCTCTTGTCTGTCAGAAACCTGGCTGAGGTATAGTTACAGAGCTTTTGAGTGAGTGCAGTGCTTAATTTCTGAGTTTGAATTGACAAAATTTAGCATATGTTTTCCAAAGCTAGCTATACTTTCTTTTTCTGTTCCTTTTTGGAGTTTTGGCATGTATGGTTTGAGGTGCTACTTCCTTCCTGGTGTTTCTTTCTCTACTTGTGTACTGCTAATTGTATGTATGTCATGTGTACAACCTCATGCCCCCTTTGGCATTTTTAATGTTTACTTGTAAAAAAAAATATCATTAAAGAAATTATAACTAATGGGTATTCCAAATTTCTCATTAATGCTTTTTCTTCTTTTCTGCAAAAATAGTTAGTGCCTTAGTGGTTGACACGTTGATGCTTTGCTTCATACCTCTGTGATTTGTGACTGATAGATCTTATTTTGTTCCTTTTGTTTTTCAATTATTTAAATTTCCTGATCCAGTTTTCATATATTGTGACCTTAATCTTCATAATTTTCCCATGTCCTATAGGTCTTGGAGCAGTTTGGAACACTGCAAAAGTAGAGCCTGGGTCCATTGTTGCTGTTTTTGGCCTTGGGACTGTTGGCCTTGCTGTAAGTTCTGAATATGACGTTCTTGTTCCAATTTCCAATAATATATATTTTTTATTTGTATTTATGTTGTTTGCTGTGAGACCAATTATGTTCCTTTGCTGATGCCATACTGTTTAATGTACTGAATTAATTTTAACTTAATAGGTTGCAGAGGGTGCAAAAGCAGCTGGAGCTTCACGTATTATTGGCATAGATATTGACAGCAAAAAATTTGATACAGGTACATACATACCATAGAACATTACCATCTAATCATGGGTATAGTATATGAAATGGGAGTCTTTTCTTTGGTGGTGTTGGTTTTGGGGGATGCATGGTTGGAGAGGATTACAAAAGGCAGTTCTTTCCTTGCTTCTATTAGCATTATTATGCATTTCCTTTTTTTTTTTTTTACCCCACGTAATGGCTATATACTTACAATTTTCTTGAAACGAACAGCAAAGAATTTTGGAGTCACTGAATTTGTAAATCCAAAGGATCATGATAAACCGATACAGCAGGTCCTTGTCGATCTCACTGATGGTGGGGTTGACTACAGCTTTGAATGTATTGGAAATGTCTCTGTGATGAGGGCTGCTCTGGAGTGCTGTCACAAGGTCAGTAATGACTGAATTTATAGCACAAAATGACGTGTAGAAGATAGAGCCTTTCTAATATAATAATAAAAAAAAACTTTCAGGGCTGGGGAACATCAGTTATTGTGGGTGTTGCAGCATCAGGTCAGGAGATATCTACTCGGCCTTTCCAGTTGGTTACCGGTCGTGTTTGGAAAGGAACTGCTTTTGGTGGTTTCAAGAGCCGTACACAAGTGCCTTGGCTTGTAGAAAAATACATGAAGAAGGTCAATTTGATCAAGTTTACATTCAATATTAAAGCTGCTTTGTCATTTCAGAAGAGATTATGATATTAATTCTCCTCCTTTCATCATATAGCAGGAAATTAAGGTTGACGAATACATAACCCACAACCTGACACTTGTGGAAATCAACGAGGCATTTGATTTGCTGCATGAAGGTGGCTGCCTCCGTTGTGTGCTTAAGGTGGATGACTGAGGTGATAATTAAAACCCATATTGGGTTTGTATTGGTGGGCATATCTTGTTGCTGCTATTATGGCTGGGTTCGTAATTGCATCCTTATCATAAGTGGAAAATGGATTGTGTGAATAAAACTAATGCGTATGTTATTCCTATGTTCTTATAAGAAATTTTGCTTTGAACTTTTCAAAAAAGATAGGATGGGCAGCGAAAATAGTTTTTCTAATTGTTGAATAATTATGCACCATCTTGCTGAGCTGTTGCAGTATGTTTGCTATGTTGTTGCAGTATGCTAATAATGATAATCCGATGCCTGTGGCAATGTTTTGGATGTGACTTGGACTACATAAGTGATGTTAGCTTTTTAAATTTAAATAATTGGCAGTTCATGTGGTTTTGTTGGAAAGTTGGGCATTTCTAAATAGCCTATGACAACAAACCAGTGCTGCAAAATGTGGCCTAGGCAGTAGGCTGCAGCGATTTTGGCAAAATTGATTTGCCCAGGCGGTCAAACGCGGCCTAGGCAGCGTTGACCACTTAAACTGCCTAATTTTTTTAAAAAAAAGAAACCCCAAGACTTCATTGATTATGAATTTTAGATTGGATTTTGATTTAGTTTGGTGGAATTTAATTTTGTTAGGATTTGAGTTTCAATTTTATTGAATATATGAAGGAAAAAAAAAAAAAAAAAAAAGGTGTGTAGACATATACAAGAAATCAAAAAAAAAAAAATCCCGCCCACCTAGGCGCTCGGCGGTGTACTAGCATTCTGCAAAACTGCAACAAATTGTCACATAGTTTTTCTTATTTCAACAGGTGAGGTGAGCTGTTAATGGAAGATACACTTATCAAATTGAATGCCGGATAAATATATATATGGGGATATAATTTTTAACGCTTGATACAATTTATATTTATAGTGAAGTATTACATAAATTCATGGGTTTTTTTTTTTTTTTTGGAAGGGGAGAATTCGAACTCATAATCTTATGGTGTATGTGTGAGAAATATATCACCGGATTAATCTCATCTCGTTGATAAATTAGATATTCTGCTATTCTACATTTACCTTGTTCGCCTTGCACTATATAGTATTCAATTTAAACCATCAAGTAACTAGGTTAGCAACGATAAGATGAGGTTGGTATAGTGGTAAAATCTCTCACATTTGTACTAAGTAAGAGGCTGTGAGTTTGAGTACTAGTTCTTTCGGAAGAGGGTAAAACATTAAGAATGGGTAATATCACTAAGAATGGTGCTATTACCCATTGAGTTTTTACAATCAATACTTTACCAAATTATGACAGTCGAATAAGAACTTGGGACTAGAATCCGCTCAAGAATTGTGTTGAACTCTTAAGGATCTGATGGCACTTGTAAATTAAAGTCTTATAAAGTTTAGATTAATTTTAGTTTCTTTTTTTCTCACTCACTACTAAATCACTATATCATCTCCTCCATAACTAAGGCTATGTTTGGGGTTGCTTTTGCTTATCAACTAATCACTTATTTCTCAAGTTTTGTATAAATAAGTGTTTGGTTAACTTATCAAAAAAAGTTTATTTTATAATCTTCTCCTCCAATATCAACTTTTGAGAAGTTGGTTGGGTTTTTTTTTTTCAAAGCTGATTATTTGAGAAACTAATTTTTTTACCTTTAGAATGTCTATAATACCTTCACCATTTTAATGAAGAGACAATAATGCCCCACCAAATGGCGTTGGCTAGAGGTTTGTTGGACGTTGGGGGAGCCGATCACGGCTCCAACAAATGGAGGAGTTCCTCCACGATCGGAGGAGGTCAGTTCCTCCTCTAACGACTTTGCACATCAATGAAGGAGGCAAGTTGACTTACCTCCAATTGGTGGACCTTACGCCGAAGGAAGCTAGGACTCCTCTGATGGTGTGATGCTCAAGAAACAAAAGAGGCAATCTCTGTTGGTTTTTTTTTTGGATAATTACCTCAGTGGCCATCAATTTGATGACACTATCAAAATGGTTACTAAATTGAGAATTGGTTTCAAAATAGTTATTTTTGGTGAAAAGTGTGACACTAATGGTCATTCCATCCAATGAGTGACATTTTAGTAAATAAGGGGATACCATTAATTTATTTTAGATGTTTTTTGGAAATCAATTTTTTCAATGAGTGACAATTTGGTAAATAGAGGGATGACATTAATTTATTTTAAAAGTTTTTTGGAAATCAATTTTTTCTTTTGTTTTTTGAAAATAATAATTATATTCAGTGTTTATATATATATATATATATATATAAATATGTCCTGTTCACATCAGTGCGCACTAATGTACCTACATTCGTACTAATGTATATAGACCACTAATTATAGAGAAGCTTTGATAAGTGCATACATTTTTGAGTTAAAGTACGTTAATCTAATGATTCCCATCTATCGCATTGATAAAGTTATATCAGTGTACACTGACTTGAACATTTCTGTATATATATATATATATATATATAAATATATGCACACATTAAATATAATTATTCGTTTCAAAAAACAAAAGAAATGGTTTAGATCAATACACGTGTCTCTTCTTCGTTTTTTAGATTTTATAACTTTAATCTTTTTTAAAAGGAGATATATATATATATATATATATATATGTGTGTGTGTGTGCGCGCGCCAATACACGTGTCTCTTCTTCGTTTTTTTTTTTATATATTTTTTAGTCTTAATCTTCTTTAAAATTTATATATATATATACGGTCTCATTCCTATCAGGGCATCCTTATATAACTTTATCATAATATTGAATGTAAGCCACTCATTTGTAAAAGTGATTTAACAAGTGTATACATACCAAGTCAAAGTATGTAAAACGAGTGGTTCACATTCAATGTCTTTATATATCAGGGCATCCTCATAGGAAAATTTCCGTATATATGTATATATATATATATATATATATAAATGTGTGTTCTCTTCGTTTTTTAGATTTTTTAGCTTTAATTTTCTTTAAAAAGAAATATATGTGTGTGTGTTTGAGATATATATATATATATATATATATACATAACATTTGAAATTATAATTTCAGGACGTCCTGACTAGAGAACTATCATATACATATATATATATATATATATTTGAAGATATACTATATATATATACACACATATATATATACACACACTAAATATAATTATTCGTTTCAAAAAACAAAAGAAAAAATTGATTTCAAAAAAAAAAATCTAAAATAAATTAATGACATCCCCTTATTTACCAAAATACCACTTATTAGATGGAATTGTCATTATTGTCACACTTTTCGTTAAAAATTGTCATTTTGGAACCACTTCTCAATTTAGTGGTCATTTTGATAGATGGTCATCAAATTGATGACCACAGGGTAATTATCTACCCCCACTTTTTTTTTTTCTTTTTTTATTTTAGTTTTTAATTTTATTAATTTGAAAAGAAATTTTTTTTTGTAAAAAGTGATTGAAAATGATTTTTTCAATGATTATGTTTCATTGGTAACTAGGAATGTTGTTTATAGGATCTGCGAGTTGACTCAGTGAAGCATTGAGAGAACCAAAGAGGCCAAGTGTAGTAAGTAGTCAAGTTTCAGGCCAAGTTTAGTGTGCGTTTGGTAGTGTTTTTCAAAAATAAAAATCATAACGAAAACAGTGTTTTCGGTTTTAGTTTTAGTTTCGAAATCTGAAAATGCGTCTGGTAACATATACTGAAAGTTATATTCTACAAATAAAAACGGTAAAAAAGCGTCCGGTAGATTAAAAGAAAAAATATAATTAAAAAAATGTAAATTTGCAATTTTTTTTTTCTTGTAAATTCATCACATATAATTACTAACTAAAGGATTCAACTAAACTCATAATTAAGAAACAATTATTAAATTTTATTAAATAAATATTATATTTTTATTGAATATAAATTATAGTTAAAATCTTTCAAAAAAAATCAAAAAGATCAAAAATAAAAATAAAAAAATCAAGAGGAGCAAATCTGCTGCTCTAACACCGGAGGAGGTGAGATCCTCCTCTGGTGTTTCTCAATTTTAACACTAGTTTTGTTTGTGTTTTTTATTTATTATTATTATTATTATTATTATTTATGTTTTATGAAAGTAAAATGAAAAACGTTTAATGAACACGAATTTTCATGTTTTTCAATTTTAACACTGGTTTTGTTTTCCGTATATATATATAAATATATTATGTTTTTTGAAAACAAAATAAAAAACACTTCATGAACATAAATTTGAAATTGTTTTTGGAAAATAAAAATGAAAAGAGTCCTAAAATCATGTACTGGACAACCCCTTATGTGAAGGGTATTTGGGGAGAAAACGATGTCCTGTTGGCATTAGAAAAAATGAAAAGATAAAAAGACTAAAATTAATCTAGACCGTACAAGGCTTTAATGTATACGTGTCATCGGATCATTAAAGGCTCTGCATGAGAGAAACAGCGCTAGAGGATTCTAGTCCAAGAACTTGATAGTCTCACTAAACTTAATGTTTTATTTTTTTGAATAAAAAGCTTAAATAATAATATAAAAACAAAAATGATAAGGTGAATTGAAATTTTTTTATTATAAAAAACATAACAAATTAATATAAAAAGGCTACCTTATAATGGAGGATCAACATGACAACATCATTCTCTTTTTTTTTCTTTATCAATTTTTAAAATTCTATTTTTTATAATTTCATAGGTTATATATATATAATTTTTTTTATTTTTTTATTTTTTATTTTTTTCCATTTGGACACAAGACATGTATGTTTAAAAAAAAAAATAACTTGAAGTCATTAAGTTTGACTAACAAAGTAATCAAATTGATTTATTTTTATAATTTAGACCAAGCGAGTAAGACAATACAAAGATCGGTAAAAAATTGATAAATCAAAATTACTTAAGGACCAAAAATGAAATACCCCAAGCAAATCCCCGCCATTGAATCTCTCATATATCATCAGTACGGCCTTCTTTACACCAAAATTGTATAAACATCCCCTTAAATCTGACGAATAGATACTTACAAACAAAATATTTTTGTTTCTCTGTATTGGTAACATTAATTAGAATTGGGAAAATTTCACAAACTAGGTAATATTGCACTGAGCGGTAGTTTTTACCATAATTGTACAAACATCCCATTAAATCTGTTGACTAACTAATTCAAAGGTAAAAATATCTTTTAAAACTAGAGAACTTCTTTTGATAATCCAATTTTTTCTTTTCACACTTCTTTTCTAAAGATAATTCATTCTCAAAATTTAAATTTTAAAAAATTCTAAAGACACTTCTTTTAGTTCCAAAATTATCTCTTTTGTCTTTTAACACTCCTATTTTAAAGACACTCCATTTAAGAAAAAAAAAAATTTCTAAAGATACTTCATTTTATTTTAATATTATATCCATTATTATTTTTGAATTTTAATTTTAACATATATCAAAACCAAACAAAAAAACTAGTAATTTGAATTTGATCTCTTTAGTCCGCGGATACAACAGTTGCACAACTCATATGATGACCTCATTTTTTATTTTGTATATTTGTTGAATGAAAATTAAGGTGGGGTGATGTTTAGAGCCTTAGCCACGATTTAGGTCTGTCTTGCTTTTGAGGTTCCCTGTTCTGACTTTGTCTCTTGGTATGTTTTTTGGTATGTTTGTTCTCATGTGTGCTTGTTTTTGTGAGCCTTTTGTCTGTTCTTCAAGTGGGTGTTTTAGTAGTTTTTTGGGTGTTTTGATTGTATATTGTTTCTTGGCCTTTTATGATTTGTGAAAGAAGTCCGAACTATTAAAAAAAAAAAAAAAAATTATTCTTCAAGCAAAACTTGATCAAAAAATATGATATTTCTTATCGAGAAACAATAATTCAATCAAAGGGCACTAAAGCAAACACAAATATAGTACAATATCTCATAATAAACCATTATACTGGAACTAAGCTCTGAAAATTGAATAAACTTTGTAACAAAATGAGAATTTAAATTAAAGATATATATGTTCCAATTGACCAAAAAAAAAATGTCTTTAACTCAAATTAAATATACCCCACACATTTGATTTGTCATGGGGTATTCAAATCATTTGTATCTTGTGAAGCAACATTAGAAAATAATTCTTCGAAAGCAAATAGATTTGTAGTATATGAAGTTGCTCATCCTTTTGCATATGGATGCCGATATTTCAACCAACTGGAAGCTATAGAAGGCATAGGCAAATTTGGGCACATGAATACCTGCACAAATTAAAAACTTTAATATATATGTACATACCCAGGATTTTTCGTTTGGATGGGCTAAAACAAAGCTATAATCGAAAACAAAAATACACTATATAAAGGGATATAACGGGTCTTACCCTTAAAAATGCATATATTAAATAAATTACATAAGATTTCATTAATTGAAACAAAAATACAGCTAAATAAAAGAACATAATGAGTCATACCCTTAAAAATGCATATATTAAACAAGGTACATAATGAGTTAAACCACTCTCACCTGATGATTGATTGATTGATTTTTTCTAAATTATGAAAGTATAGTTTTTCTTCGCAGTGATGTCTGGTTGTTTGATATTATAAACTAAAATTATCAAACCATTTGGTTAAAGTGATATTTTATAAATTATAATATAACACTATAAATAATATATCGCAGTAGGAAAATAAATTGAAAGAAATAACAAAATGGTAACTTAAAATTATGAATAACAAACCTGTTAATTAGGTAAAATGAAGAGTGGAAATGGTACGAAATATCACCTTTTGAAACTCATTTGGTGATATTGTCAGTGGTTTAATAAGTTAAGTTTAAAAGATATCTATTATGGTGAACTACCAAAATTGCCCTTAGATAATCAGTTATGTTATTCTCTTTGTACTTTTCTCTCTCCACACTTCCAACAAAAACGACTCTTTCTCTCTCTCTCTCTCTACAAATAAAAGTTCAAGATTTGTCGTTGCCTCGAGTTTCATCTTCAACTTATAAAATAAGGTAATATTTCTTGAACTTTCTTCTTTTAATTTGTTCATATTTTGTAAACTAGCCATTGTGAAAATTTTTGGATCTCTGAGTCTTTTCATGTGATGCCTGAGCCTTTTTATGTGTTACCCGAGCCTTTTCAAGTCTTCACTATCCGAGTCTTTTCATGTGTTTCCCGTGTCTTTTCATATGTTACCCGTGCCTTTTCATGTTTTCACTATCTGAGCCTTTTCATGTGTTTCCCGTGCCTTTTCATGTGTTATCTGAGCCTTTTCATGTCTTCACTATCCGAGTCTTTTCATGTGTTTCCCGTGCATTTTCATGTCTTCACTATCCGAGTCTTTTCATGTGTTTCCCGTACCTTTTCATGTCTTCATTATCTGAGCTTTTTCATGTGTTACCCAAGCTTTTTCATGTGTTACTCGTGCCTTTTTATTCACTATCCGAGGCTTTTGAAGAATATTTCAAGCATTTTTATGTCTTCCCCGAGCCTTTTCATGCGATTTACCCGAGCCTTTTAAAGAATTTTTCGAGCATTTTCATGTGATTTAATCGAGCTTTTTGAAGACTTGTTCGACCTATTGATGTGATTTACCTCAAGCCTTTTTAAGAATTCTCCGAGCATTTTCATGTCTTCTCTGAGACTTTTCAATTTCCTTACCAGAGCCTTTGTAAATGTAATATTTGAAAAAAGTTTGTAGTCATGGATTTTTATTAATGGTGTGTGATGATTAATTTGACAGCATCATGAATCGGGTTAGAATAGTAATATCTTACAACGGTCGATGGGAGCAGTTACCCGACGGAAGTTAGAGGTTTGTTGGATCCAATAACCAGGGAATGTATGTGTCAAAGGATATGACTTACAAAGAATTGGTGGCGATCGTGCATACCATTGTGAATTATGATGTAAACAAATTCAATGTTGATATGTCATCAATATCAATCGTTCCTGACAGTACATGTCGCACATTTATAAGAAATGACAACGATGTGCAGTTTATGCTAGGGGAAGATCGAGTTATTCCTCAAGTATGTGTCAGTGTAACTGAGAGAACAGTTGGAGATGTGATTGAGAATGATATTACTCCTCCTGAAATTACCCAACAATTAGGATCCTTTAACGGTATCAACCAAGTGTTCACCCAAAGAAGTGGCACCAAAGGTGGGGGAAACATGTGTGGTGTCCCACTGATAGCGGTTAACCATGAAGATTTAGTTGAACCTCAATTTGGCGATGTGTTTGTTTGTCGAAATGAGCAGTACAATGAGTAGAACAATTACCAAAACCATGAGATGGATAATGAGGCAAATAATGAATAGGTTAATGATCGGGTTGATGATTTACAAAATGTGGATGAAGAGCCTGCAGAAATTCAAACACGAGGTAGACATGTACAAGGAGTTAGTTGCACTCCACTTGATATGTCTGGGACTTTCGAGGTTCGGTATAATGTAACATCATATGATTTTGATAATGTGACAATGTGGGTTATTCCCGGAGCAGATTCATACTCGTTTGGTATTGATAAAAGCAGCACCTTAGTAGGGCAAGAACCTAGAACCATGATTTATAAAGGTCAATTTTTTCCAAGTAAAAAGAATTTGAAGAGGCTAGTTGGCCATTTTGCAATGCATCAGAACTTGAATGGAAGGTGAAAATGTCCAATAATACAACTTTACATCTGGTTTGCATAATTGATGATTGTACATGGAAATTAAAAGCGGTGAGGAGAGATAAAGGGACATACTTTCAAGTCAGAAGTTTTGCCAACGAACACAGTTGTCCCTTGGAGGAGATTCACCATCGCCACCGATAAGCTAGTGCAGTCATAATCGGAGAATTCGTTGCACCTAGACTTCAACAACATGATGGTCGTCTCATACATCCCAAGAACGTCATCGCCGATATGAAAACAATGTATGGCATACAAATCATATACAGTAAGGCACACGATGCCCTACAATATGCATTGTTATTGACCTATGGAACGCATGAAGAAGCTTTCCAACTGTTGCCATCTTTTGCATACGTTCTGGAATAGTAAAATCCTAGCACAATCACCGACTTACAGTGCACTGACGATGGTAAATTCCTCTAATTCTTCATGTCGTTAGGGTCATCAATTAGAGGTTTTCAGAGGTGTATACGTCTTGTGATTGCAGTTGATGGTACCCATTTGAAGGGAAGATTCGGGGGTACAATGTTTGTGGCAATTGCACAAGATGGAAAAGAACAGGTGTATCCAATTGCTTTTGGATACGGTGACTCAGAAAACAACCTTTCATGGGAGTGGTTTTTGGAATGCTTTAGGGGTGCCCTTGGTCATATAGATGATCTGGTTTTCATTTCCGATCGTCATGCAAGCATTGAAGCAGGGATTTCTAAAGTGTTCCCTTATACAACCCATGATATGTTGTTGGCATTTTGATGAAAATAAGAAGAAGCGATTCCATAGAAAGGATGTTGATGACATAATGGATGACGCAGCTAGGTTGTACAGTGAATTAAAGTATAATTGTCACATTGAGGAGTTATGTAAGCTGCACAAGGCTGCATTCGATTATGCCATTGCTACCGGTCCTCACAAATGGTCCTACGTACACTGTCCCTAAAGAAGGTACAGGGTGATGACCACAAATGTTGCAGAGTGCATAAACTCATGCCTAAAATTCGCATGGCAACTACCATTGATGCCGCTGACATAGTTCATTAGGAATATGCTACAAAATTGGTTTCACAATCATCATACAGCTGCACGGTCCATTTGTCATCGATTGACCAACGCAACGCATCTTGTGATCCTGAAACAGGTCGAGAAGTGTGGCTATATGACCATAAATCCAGATGACTAGAACATATTCTCCGTCAGACACAAAGGAAAATAGTGGATGGTTGACTTAGCCCTGAAGACTTGTACATGCAACAAATTCCAAATGGACTTTTTTCCATATTCACATGCACTCGTAATGGCAAGGTACTTAACAAGTTACAGTTCACACATTATATTACCCAAATGTGAATCTCACTATTTTCATTGTTGTAGGGAGCGAAACTTGGGTTTCACATCTCTGTGTGCGGACTACTACAAGAGGGAGACACTTATTGATGTATACTAGGTTCCTATTATGCCTATTGGCCATCCTTCTTCATGGGTAGTGCCATCTGGCATCGCAGCGCGGGTGGTTTTAAATCCAAAGACAAAGAGACAATCAGGTCACCCGATGGAGGTTCGACATGCCTCGTGTTCGGAGAGGACAACCACACAGTCGTGTAGAAGATGTGGACAACCAGGACATAATAGCAGAAGGTGTTCCAACTCGCCTATGGTTAATGAAGGTCCCAGTAGAATTGTCCCCGAGGAATACCGTCACAAGTGCAGCATCTGTCATTCAATTGGACACAACAAATAAACGTGCCCTAATAAGGACTCTATCGTGGACTAAATGGACCCGTTGAGAAAGGCAATCAAACATAACAAGGCAGTACAAGAGGAAGACGAATTGCCACCAGAAGCACCTTGAGGAACATGTCTCTAAGTTGATGTTTTCCAACATCGTTCAGACTTTGGGAACCATGCTCGATACAGTCGTGTTGTTTAAATCGTTCAGCTTTAGTTATTCATTTTCATTGTATTTTTTAAATCGTGTTGCAATACACCAAATTGTTCACCCCCAGGATTGGAATTGAAAAAAATTAATTGATTAATGAAAATAATAAATTCAAATGTTATGTACATCAACTACAACTTAGAGAACAACCCGTATATACATTATATATACAACAATGTTGTGAAACGAGTTGCAATAAACCTCCACATCCATCTTCTCCCGGATAGTGCCCATATCCTCTTCTTTCTAGTCGAACTCCTTCTTGTTTGCCAACAAGTACTCTGCCAATCTCAAAGTATGGGCACCACAGCTACCATTGCAAATCACCATATGAACAACCAATAAATGGAATTTAATTAAAACCAAGTGAGATAGAATAAAATATTGAAACAGTCATACCCCTGATGCTGTTGGGGCACCCCAAGAGATCCATCCATGATGCTCATCCGAAAGGCATTCTCCGACAAATGGTATGTCACATCATCCTTCATTCTGTTGGAGTGAAACCCGACCTAATGCAACAACGAGGGTATAAACCAACGCAGGCACGCGACTTGCTTATTCCTGTACTCCCATGTAACCTCCTGTCTGAATGGGTCTAACAGGTAAATCTTCCCTTGTGTGAGGTCGACGCTGGCCAGTACCCGATGGTTGCGTCCAAGGTTGCAAGGTATCATAACCTGTTAATGTTTCAACATAGTGTTATGTGTCTGAAATCTAAACATAATATTAAACACATTAAAACCTTGTAATTTAAACACTCACCCAATCAACCACGTGCCATGGCCAGTTTCCTGACGGGACCAATCCTTGGACCGTTTTCAGGTCATCATCGTGCCACTTGTGTTTCAGCATAGACCACTCCTTAAGGGGTGCGGCCACCCCACTGCCGAACATCTGCTCCCATTGAATATCTAACCATGACTATACATAGAAAATTTACCATAATGTTAGGTAATAGATCTATTAAACACATCAATGCAAAAATGAAAATCGTATAGTACAAAAACTTACATAGAACTAGGAATCCAGTACGTTGACCCTCTGAGCGTAAACAGTGGGGTATGCTCGATGATGATTCTGCAAAATCAACAAATACGCGTCGATATGCTGACAATGTAAACATTTTATATTGTTAGGATTCTATCATTACTGATAAAAACTTATACAGACAGTTAAAGTAAGGAACATACTGTATCCTCAAAATCCATAAAGTTGGTTAGGAACCGTTGGAACCAAGTGACACCAACTGGTATATGTATATCCACATCACGTCTGCATAATTGCTGAAGAAGTTAGATGACCAAGTAATATTAATTAAAAGATTGTGAAATGAACGATTATACTTACAATTCCCTCGTGGTGTTCCTCTTATAGGCTTGGTACGATGCAATGTGGTCAGGATCTAACAAATCATAGGGCTTGAATACATACACTGATGATGCTGGCCTGGTCCTTAGCTTCTTCGGCCTACAGGGGTCAGTGTATGGGGACATCAGCTACCAACCTGGCTTGTAAACTCGTAGTTGACGCTGAACCTGGGGCGGACTACAAGCTCCAGAACTGGACTCCACCGGAGGGGTGCGCAGTGAGGAGGATCTCTGCCTCCGTGGATCGCTGTGAGGAGGGCTGCGCTGTGAGGAAGATCTCTCCCACCGTGTATCTCCCCGAGGAGGGCTGTGCTGTAAGAAGGATCTCTCCCTCCGTTTATCGCTCTCCCTCCTTGTATCACGCTGATAAGTGGGGGAGTTACGCCGAGATCACTTCAAGGGTCGCACTATGCTGGGATCTACCAGAGGTAGTGTGCGCTGTGAGAATGAACTATGTCCCAGGTCATGTGGAAGAACATGTGGCTCCCATACTAAAAGTGTTGTCTCTGTACCAGCACTGCTGTCAGGTAAAACCGGAGGAGGTACCTGCTCCAATAGTGTTATCTCTGTACCACCGGGTACCTCTGCTCATTCTGTCATAACATTACCCTGCTGATTGGATACTGTGTCCGTAGTATGTGCCTCCATAGTAGGTGTCTGCTCATGTATGGTCTGTGGGTATGTCCCATGCTGATGAGTACCTGTCCTGCCTGTGGGACTAAAGTCTCTGTGATGATCATCGAATGATCGGTCATCGAATGGTGGACCATCTATACGGGACTGAGATGTCTGACCCTGACCCTGAAGCGCCCGGATCATATCCAAAAGTCATGATGCTGCTGATCTTGCTTCTCATCACTCTTTTGGACAGCCTCCATCACATCAACCCGTAAAGATTGGACAACATCCATCACTTCAACGAATTTACGGTCCTAGCCCTAAAAGGATTTGAAACTCTGTCAACACTTAAACTGTTCACTCGATTGAAATTAAATAATACGGTTATAATATTTTTTACATACCTGTGGATGGCCGCCAACGCCTCCTCGAGAATCACCTCCAGGTCGAAACTGTCTGGGCATGGTGAATCGTACCCGCTTATGTCTCTCAAGACTCTCACCGCGACCCTCCGGATCTGAATCACCCCCAGGTCGAGGCTGTTTGGGCAAAGTGAATCGTACCCGCCGACGCCTCACAGGACTCCAACTCCTACCCTCCTGGTCTAAACCCTCTGTATCGCTGGGTCTGGAATATGCACCATCCCTATTACTAGGTCTAGAATAAGGACCTTCCATATCATTGGGTCCAGAATACACACCCTCCGTATCACTAGGTCCGGCACTCTTACGTCATTCGTGCTCCGGGACATGACTAGGTATATCAGCAGCATCGACATCATATAGACTGCCTCCTAGGTCTATGCCTTCGTAGTAACGTTAAGCCATCTCAACACTCGTCGGCACCAATTCACACCGCGCAAACATCTGAAATCGGAGTTAGATCATTGTAATTGTATACATAATAAAAACTACGAAAATTAACAACAACAATACTTACCCTTTCAGTGAAAATGTCATCCAGTTTTCTCTCCCACGGTTGTTGACTCAACTCCCATTTCAGAATACGTAGGGGTGGTAGCTCGGAGATTGCCCTACGGGTCTAACATTTTTTATTCCCAAGCTCGGGGATAACCTCAAAAGCAAATATCTGTATAATATATAAGTACGATAAGAAGTAAATGCATTATTCATATAAAAAAATTATAATTAAAATACGGATTCAAATTCTAAATTCTCACCAATAGTGCGTGCAATAGACAATATATGTTATACGTCTCGGTTGTGTGTACGTCAGCGCCCCTTTGTTGCTGTCGTTGTTCAAACCGCGCCCTTTGACCAACGCATGCTTAAAACAAAAAATAGACTGCCTATACACGTGTGCACCCTATGGGAACGCATCAAAAGCGTCCAAGTCCTCCACTAGCCTCCATTGCCATACTGGAACTTTATCTCGCTCGTCCACCCCCATCAGTATCCAGTTGAGCATGAACAATAAGCATAGCTTTACCGCATCGTACTGCTCCATAAAAATACCAATCCGCAGCACCGCTCTCAACTCTTCAAACTCGATGTCTCTGTAGGGAAAAATAAACAAATAAAAGTGTTACACGCAGCGGAAGCGATACTAAAGACGATTTAGTGACTTTTAAAATTTTTCCTTTATGAACCTTAAACCCTTTTAATCAATAAACATGCATATATATCAACAAAAGTAAATTACCTCTTGTCGCGTGATCCGATTGACTTACGTCGATGGTAATCCGCAAGACCTTCAATCCGAGCACGAACGTGGATCACCTAGGAGCGTGGTCTCCCTTTCCTTTGAATTGCAAACCTGTGAATGGACCAAACAAATACTTTCTTTTCTTTGTTAGTCACAAAACAATCAAAAGAATGTCAAAATTATTCCGGTCACTTTTGAGTTCACAATCTTATGATCGAAACTCGCGTGAACCTAGATCGATATCGTATACACAAGCTTATTGATGTTTAAGCAATTGTATACTATCAAAGAATAATTTTTCACTCCTTTTTGTCTCTCTAGAATAAAAACTCTCTTAGAATTAAGAAGAAGAAGAAAGAAAATAAAAACTCAAGCACCAATTAATTGATGTGGCCGAACCCTATAAGAACATATATATAGGTTGGCCGAATTTTTCTTCTTTTTCCTTTAGGGTTGCCGAATTCTATGTAGTATCTAATTAGGGTTGGCCGAATTTCATCATGTCACTTATATAGGGTGACTGAAATTCAACCCTAATTCTTTTTAACTTTATAGACTTCAAACCCTAATCCAACTCTTTTATTTTTATTCTTTTATTTGACTAAAAAAAAAAGACTCCTTATTTGATTAAATAAATAATACTAATTTATTTATTTACTTATCAAACAAGTCTTTTACTTTTAGGAAAGATTTGTTTCTTTAATTAAACAATTAATCAATAAATCAATTAATTCTTATTTAATTAAAACAAATGAAACAAAATAATATTTTTAGGTCAAAACTTTAACCTAGCCGCCCCACTTATATAAAAGATGGTCCTAATATTATTTTCCTATTTCATTTAATCCATTGGACTTTAAATAAAAAAGCCCACATGTGAACCAGACCCATTCTTACTAAAAGAAACAAGCCCACATGTCTTTCATTAATATATTAATATAATTGAGCAGCCCATTACTTAAATAATGTGCAAATTATATTCTTAATATATTAAATGCAATTCTAGATGGACCCTTAAATTGGTCCGGTAGAATATATCAAGTGATCCATGCAAGTCCGTGTGGATTGGGGATCTTGGCGGGCCATCTAAATTTAAGCTTCAATAGACATAACCTAATCACAATCAACAAATGATTCACTTAGGTCCGATCCATTAATTTTAACTCATTCCACTAAAGAGCTAAAACTGAACTCTTAAATAAAGATAGAAAAGGAAGATGCTCCTCATTCATACCCTAGACAATCATATTGGAGATAGTGTATCCTCGTGATTAATATCAGTAATCGCCAAGAGTTCATAGACCGCCTATAACTCTCCAAGTTACCATATTTACTCATATGACCACGTTTTGAACTTGGATATTTTGACTTGTCCAGAAGCCATGTTTTCAATAGACACTATTGAAAACTCAACGTTGAGATTTAATATCCAATTACCTCAAAACATCCATATGATGATATTATACTCTCATTTAATTAAATGGAGTCACGATGTCCATGTCTATAAATGAAGTCCTCTATCGATTAACAAATGAATATCACCAAACTATCGAGGATAGACTATGCGATATAATCGTACTCATTGATAACTCAAATGATATCACTTGCAACCATAAGTCCATCATTTATCTCAGGATTAAGATAGACTCTCCGATTGTCCTGATAATGAAAAGACTATTATCTATTGACGGTTCTAGATAAAGCTTTTCATTGTGATCCAGTTCAATGCACCCAGTGCACTAGATCCTTTTGCTCGAAGACACTCCGATGATTTTAGACTCATCATATCTCATTTGATCCCACTCAAATGCTAGCAAAAGAATTCTACAACTTTAACAAGATAAAGGTGCCCAACCTTTAACTTAAGTTGTGAACAATATTCAAGACTAACTAAAGAATTGTGTCTACCACATACATATCCAGATGTACGAACAATTCTTCTTTTCCCATAGTCTTTAGACCTTATGATTATTTACTTTGACAATTATAATACAAACTATAAATGCTATACGATTTGTTAAACCAGAAATCACTTTATTAATATGAAAAAGATTGTTAATTACAACATTACACTCTTGCTATTGAGCATAATCCTAACAGTCTCTACCCTGAAAGTACCGCTCGTGTATGCCATTCTCTACCATATCATACCTCGCGGTGTCGGGAATGACTCTGAACTTCAAACCAGTGATTAGACAGAACTCAACCTTCGAGAACCAGACCGGATGCTTACCTAACAAAAATCTCATCTCATCTTCCGGTCCATCGTGATGCAAGTAGCTCAAAAGCAGCCGACGGACAATCCTAGCCGAAAAATGAATCTCCTGATGCATCTGAAGGAAATGAACAAAACACGACTCAGTATACCGACGTTAGTCTTCGATCCTCAGATGTTCAGGTACATTATTAAGTGTGTTGTCGATATCTTTAAGGTCATCGAAATGGTCATGCCGTATAATTTTTCCCTTGAACCATTCTCCCACTGGGATTTTAAGCGAATCCTTTGGCTGATTCCTCATCTGCATTCACAGAAAAAAAGCATATAAGTTCATGAAAAGGCTCGAACAAAAAGGCTCGGGCAGTGTATGAAAAGGCTCGGGCAGTGTATGAAAAGGCTCGAGTAGTGTATTAAAAAGCTCGAACACTTCAGTAAAAGGCTCGAGTAGTGTATCAAAAGGCTAGGGCAATTTTTGAAAAGGCACGAACACTTCATTAAAAGGCTCGGGTAATGTTTGAAAAAGCTCGAATAACAGTTCAAAAAGGCTCGATACCAGTTCAAAAAGGCTCGAAATAAAAGGTTGAAATAGGCTCAATAACACTTCTAAAAGGCTCAAAATAATGTTTAAAAAGGCTCGACAAAAGTACAATAACAGATCAAAAAGGCTCGATAACAGATCAAAAAGGCTCGACAAAAGTTCAACAAGGTTCAAAAAGGCTCGATAACAGTACAAAAAGGTTCGACAATAGTTTTCAAAAAGGCTCGATAACAGTTTTAAAAGGCTCGACAAAAGGTTTCAAAAAGGCTTGATAACAATTCTAAAAGGCTCGATAAAATATCTAAAAGGCTCGAAATAAAGGTTCAAAACGGCTCGATAACAGTTAAAAAAGGGACGATAACAGTACAAAAAGGCTCGAAATCACTTCAAAAAAGCTCGATAAAGATTCAAAAACACTCCTAAACCCAGATCTTCATTGTCTTCAAAAGAAATTTTTTTCTTAAACTAAAACACTAACCTAATCTCATCAAACACACATAATGAACAACAAATCAATCAAACATAATCTACATCAAATACACAAAACTTATCTAGAACAAAAATATCTTGAACAAAAATGCGTGAGAAACAAAAACTTGCTAGTCTCTTTTTTGTTTGCCCTTCAGTTCTGTTCAACATCGGTACTGTAACGCCATCGCCGGTGGTTCACCATCAGATTTTGGTCCGCTAAAGTACTGTTGCGCCATCGGGGTTTCTCTCTCTGATCTTATCTTTTAACGTTTCAAAAACAAACAAAGCGACAAAAAGGGGGTATTTTTGTCTGGTCACATAAAATGGTGTCTTTTAAACTTAAATTAGTAACTTAGTGCCTGTTTCCTAAAAAACGCCCCAAATGGTGATATTTAAATTTTGAACCCAAGGTGAAGATGAATATATTTTTATATTTAATTTTGTAATTGAGATGAGAATTTAGAGAAGGGACAGAGTGAATTATTAATTGGAAAAGAGGGAGAAATGAGACTTGTGTGAGAGAGAGATAGAGAATTGGCAACGTGAGAGATAATGAATAGAATTAGTATAGACGTTGATGTGACCATAGAAAGAAGAGAATCATGATGCTACTCTAACTGTACTAATAGTCTAATACACTAACTCTGACATTGCTTGTTGATTAATTAAAATAATATTAAATTAATTATAAACTTTGTTTATTTTCAAAAATCTTACCTAGCTAAAGCCGGATTAGCCCCCACGACAGTACGTTCCAGACAAAATGACATCTAGCAACAAAGTCAATCATTATTATTTTATGAGAGGGGTGAGACAATGGTACTGATTTGAGTAGGAGGAAGGTAAGACATTGCAACTGAGATATGAGTATTAGCACAACATTATATTTGGAAGCAACGAGATAGCCAACCTTAGGTATTGTCATCTACTAATCGGCTTTGCATTAAAATAAGAGAGTGAAAATAAAACTTATGCTGCTATATTAGCATATCCAAATAGTTGGTTATATACATCAAAATGATGCTGCAACTCTTCAACTAAGTCTCCTCTAACCTGAATCCAATTATCTTGACCAATACCCATTAAATCGGCCACAGCTCGAAAACCACAATTTCCATCCGAATCAATATCTTTAACATGAAGTATATAAGGTCTCCACTCAAACGAAAATGAATCAATGTAAGAAATATTTTTAACAAATGGTGATCTTTTAACCTTCAACTTTTTTAAGGCAAGCAAAACTAAAGTAAGAAATTATTCCATATAAAATTTTTTAGGCAAATAGGAGACAAAAACCCCTAAAGTAAGCAGGCAACAAGCACCTATCTGCGGGGGAGAAACTAGCAAACAGCAGAAAGAAACTAACTACACGCAGCAAACAAAAAACGAAAAGACCTATCTCATTGACCTATTTTTCTTATAAAATAAAAAAATAAAAAATTGATTACTATCCTCTTACTTCTAAAAAGGACAACGTAAATTTAATATCATCATTACTTCTTAAAAAGAACATTTACAGAAAGAGTATTACAAGAATATATTAAACTTTGACAACACCCATATTGTGTCAAAATTCTTGGAATTCAACAAGAAAACAAAAAAATTATTAGTTAAAAAATAATTAAATACTTACTTCTTGATTATTGCTTGTTTCTTGTTCCATATCATTCTCTAGGTGTGGGACAAAAACCGAAATCGAATTAAACGAACGGAACCGAAAAAGGGTGTTTGGTTCGGTTCATAGCTTCTATTATGTTTAAACCGAATTGAATTCGATTCGGTTTTGGTTTTGGACATACAAAACCGAACCGAACCGAATAAACCGAATTGTCTTAATTAATTATTTTGTAAGGTTCAATTTTATTATGGACTATTTGTTGATGATGTTTTATTATGGACTACGTTAGGTACTAAATTTTTTGACTTCTTTTTTGTGGAAGTTATAAAGATTTAATATTTTGATCGGTTTTGGTTGTGGACATAAAAAACCGAACCGAACCGAATAAACCAAATTGTTTTAATTATTTATTTTGTAAGGTTCAATTTTATTATGGACTGTTTGTTGATAATCTTTTATTATGGACTACGTTATGTACTACATTTTTTGACTTCTTTTTTATAGAAGTTATAAAGATTTAATATTTTGATTGAGTATATAAACTGAATATGATTAAAATTTTATATTTTAACTAAAAACTGAGTTGTATTTTGTTTAATTTATTTTTTACATATTATTTTTTCTTAAAAAAGTTTAAGCCTAAATGCCAAAAATACAGTTTAAAGGCCCAAAAAATTAAAAAAAAAACATATAAAAAAATTATTAAAAAACAAAAAAAAAAAAAAAACCATTAAAAACCAATAGGTTTAAAACCGAATTGAACTGAACCGAACCGAGATAAAGGTGTTCGGTTCAATTCGGTTTTCAGGTTCAAATGGTTCAAACCGATTCATATTTTCAAAAACCGAATATATTTCAATTCAATACGGTTTTGGTCAAAACCAAACCGAATCATGCCCACCCCTATCTTCTTTATCACTTTAGAATTTGTTTCTCATTGCATATCATTCTCCATCACTTCAGAATTTGCTTCTAGTTGCAAATCATTATGCATCACTTCAGGATTTTCTTCTGGTTGCATATCATTCTCCATCACTTCGCAATTGATAAAAATTTTAAAATATTAGAAAAGAAGAAGAAGAAGATATTTTTGGGTTTGTAAAAAAAACACAAAAGAAGAAAAATCATTATTTTCTAAAACAAAACTAGTATAAAGTGTCTTTAGATTTTTTTTTGTCTTGTTTAGTAATTTTAATTTAACTAATTTTGATTCACGTTAAAATTGTCATTAATAAAAAAATTTTAATTGGAGTGTAAATAGATAATTTGTGGATTGTAAGGAAAAGCTCTATTAAAACTACTCCAAGATTTATAAAATTACCAAAATATTAAAATAAAATTATAAAGGAGACCCAAAATTATTGAAAATTGAAAAGTGAAAATAATTATTAAAAAGAAGAAAAAAAAACACTAAAGAATTCCAACGGCAGAGGCCCCACCATAGAGATGTTTATACAATTATGGTAAAAGTGCAATTTTCTCATTAGTAATTAGAATAATAGGCAATTAATTTGATCAAATCCGGTAATCAAATTAAAATATAAGTGTCATCACTCTCCTCTTCAGATGGATTGAAGCATCATTTGGTATAGAAAGCTGAAATATTCAGTTAACCAAACAACATTACTATTGGATTACTACATATATAAATAAATAAGGTTGAGATCACCATCAACCTTTCTGCGTGGGATCTTGGTATTCATCATAAGCCAATCCACCATGGCTTGTCAAGTCCATTCCTGCCATGAGATTCTCTTTATTTTCGGTATATAACCCATTAAAGGTATCAAATGAAATGATAATAATAATAACCTCTACTATGATTTGTTTGCTAAATAAACATTTCCCATTAAGATATCATAATAAGGTGAGGTGGTTAGTGGTACTGGTAAATGAATTTTGTGCTTTCAAATCGTATCCCTCTCAAAATAAATAAATTGCAGCCACATAAATGAATATCGGACATGACTTCGCCAATCTTGATCAAAAAACACAAGTTTCGAATATGGAAGTACCATAACCTACTTGATTGCTTGCTTGCTTCAGCTTGATTTTGACAAAAATATCTTCAAGAGATAATAAGAACATGCTACTTTTCATCTCTTAATTATGCCATCCACTCATGAAGGAGGAGCCCATTTGCCAGCTCTAAAGTCTTTATAGGAGCTTGAGGTCTTTGAAACAACATAAAAGACTGCAAACATCGCAATCATATGAAGAAAATAAGAAGATGAAACAAATACAAATATTTTCACTTAACCATCACATGTAAACAGATGTGTAAACAGTGATCAAATTGCTTTAAGTGGGAATTTAAACACCTGGGATCCCAGGGATAATGAAGTTTGGTTCTTTCAGAATATCATGAAGCTTCCTTTTCTCATTTACTTTGACCCATTTGGAAGAGCCTTTACCTGAGGGAAAACAGAAACATGGAACTCATTGTAGATTAACTTTTAATATCAAATGAAATAATGTTTTTTTTTTTCCTTTAAAGTATTAACATGGGGCAAAGAAAAGCATTAAAAACTTGAACAGATAAAATTAACACCTTTAAAAGTGTTTAATGTAATGAATTACCATTCTAAGTAGCAGCAGGAGAAAATAATAGCAGTTAATGAAGCAGAGCTTGGGATCAGAGCTCTCTATAGACTAAGTTACAGTAACAATTCATTGGAATGATGTTCCTTGAAATATTTTGTCCCTAACTAGCACAGTAAAATGATGATACAGACCCTAACTACGTAAGCTTGACCTCCAAAAGAACATATTTATTCATGACATTTACACTCATGGATCTAAAGAATAGCTAGAAAAGGAAAAAAAAAAGTAAAAGGACAAATAAGTAATTGACCATAACTAAGTGATTCAATATAATTACTCTTCTATTCGCTATTGTTATCGGTCTTCTAGCGAATGTTAATCCAGTTTGAATGTGTCATAAAAAAAAAACTATTTTAAGGATTGCTAAATGCTAACTAGCTTTTCTAATGAAAGAAATTATGCACTAACAGTTATATAAAGACCAGAAGGCTGACTGACAGTACACACCATTCTTATTCATGGTCAGATGCAATGCAACCTACAAGATATCACCTCGAATAAATAAAATACATTCTGACCGTATATTTGTCCAATTTCACTCTAATAGAACAACACAAATTAATTTCCAACAATCCAACCTCTGACATAAAATGCTAAAGACAACTTCCAGAAAAATTTGATGAAACAACACTTGCCCCAGAAAGTTGGGAAAAGAGGATAAGGGAATATGTTACCTGCAGAGTATTCAGAAATAGAACCATCCACATCCTTCTCTTCATTGCCAATGCTTTCTACATTAGCACCCGCAGTCCCCTCTAGGAGATAACGAAGAAGTTTTGTCTTTGATAAAAAAACTCCAGAACTAGCCTGATAAATCAAGACAGAAATTGGAAACAAAGAAGCATCCAAAAAGCGATCAGTAAAAATACTGGCAGCAGGCTTCAAGACAGCAATGGTGCGCCTAGGTCATTTAGATGTTTTGATCAAATATTATATACTTGCCAAGTAGATAAACATAATATATGATACTCTAGATTAATAACTAAGCTGTGGCTTAGCTACTTAGCATAAAATTGCAGGTTTAGCAGGTATATAGCTCCCAAAACTGTACTGGTTTAGCAAATGAAAACAAAGCAGCAGAATCTAGTTCACAATCAGGTAGATATAGATTCAGAAGCATACTTAGTCAAGTCACAATTGAAATCATAAACTTCAGAAATTTTATCAACACCACACAAATTTGATAATTCAAAGTTATCATAGATTGTAATCATCATAAAACTATAGTGACACAATGATCTAAATAATTGATTTTTAAATTTGACTAGACAAATAAATCACTAAAATTTTATGAGATAATCAATTCGAAAAAGTAAGTCCTTGTATATTATAAATCACATATCTTAAAATGGAAAAGTTAACCAAATAAGAATCACAAACAAGAGCTTACCTCATAGTAAAGTTCAATAGCTTCACGGGTGTAATTGTTTTCTTTATCCCATGACAATGGTGGAGAATCTTCTGAAAACATGTTTGAAAGCTAAGGATATATCAAAGAGGTATGTCATATGCAATATCAATGCATATCAACTTAACAGAAAGAAAAGCAATTAAGAAATTATTTTTCTTTTCCGGAAAAAAAAAAAAAAAAAAAAAAAAACACTCCAAAAATGGATATAATGTCAAGATGAGCTGCGAACGTATCCGTCTCATAGAAGTCTTCAATAAAGTCACTGGACATAACCTCTGCATACAGAAGAAGAACTGGCCAGTGAAGAATACCATTTTTATCTAAAACTGGTTTCCTTAAACCAGTAAGTTCTTGAAACATTGGCTTCCCAATCTTCAAGCCTCTACTTTCAATTGCAGAAGAAAGATCCTGCATAATTTCAATAAATAAATGAATATGATTCATAATGGTTGTCAACAAAAGAAACTGTTTGATAAAGTCCAATAATCGAACCTTAGCCTCTGCCAAGACCTTGGAAACTTGAGCCTCCTGCTCCTCTTGCTTCTGCTTCTGCGAATCAATCTCCCTTGCAAGCTTCTTTAGTTCCTTATTATCTGGATCTTGCTCAAGTCCAGAATCACAAAACAATTTTGCTTCATCCAACAAATTCAATAACAAAGAAGATTTGGCTGCTCGATAATGTGCCTAATCAACAGAAAGATATTGCTTAAATAATTACAATGATTAAACCATCAAATAATGATGCTTATGACAACCTTAAAATGAAACAAGTACCTTAACATTAGTCGTACAAAGCTTGATTGCCTCCTCAGCATCCGTGAGAGCACGTCTATAATTTCCTAGTAGTAAATTGACATGGGATCTATTTGCATACAAAATTGAGGTCTCAGAGTCACTCAAAGCATTCTGATTTATCGCCCTCGTGTAACAATCGATAGCATCAGAGTAATGCTTTTTACCCTGCCTAACATACTCATTACCTTTTTCCTGCAAAATCCAATTAAAAGCACAAGATGAAAACAACCTCATTATTATATACTTAGTTCCAACTAATACAAAAAGTATTAACATCGGAAACCTAGTAGCTTACTTGAATAAATCAAAACAATACCAGACAAATATAAAGTGAAATTCTATAGTATCTATTTTACTCTCCATCAATCCTGCAACTGGGAATTTGCCTTGAAAGTAAAATTTGGGGTTGGTAGAACCGAAAAACTTATAAGAGAACCGATAACGAGGTCAAATAAGTGGTCTTGCAAGTGTTTGAGGAAATTCCTGACAGAAAAAAGAAAAAGAAAAAGAAAAGAGAGAGAGAGAGAGACCTTGAACTCAAGAGCAGCAGACTCTTTGAGGGCAGCTATGGCTTGAAGATCAGCTATCTCGCTTTCGGTTGTTGGGTCCGAGCCTTTTTCCATCCATAGAGCCATGTCGCTGTTATTTGTTACCAAAAAACAGTTACTTTCGAGACAACAGGGAGGAGGACAAAAATATTAATCAGAAGACTCACCGGGCGATTATCATTTTAATCTTTTTTGTTTATATATTTGCAGGGGATTATCAATTTAGTCCCTACCTCTTGCAAATTTATCAATATTTCTAAACGTGTTTACTTTTTTTTAGCATCGGTGGTCCTTACTTCTAAAAAACACATCAAATAGGTTTTTTTCTTTTTCTTTAGTCGACCGTTAGTCCAACTTAACAATTTTATTGATATTTTTATCTTTAAACAACGAACATGCCATGTGTCAATAAAATTAAAAAAAATAATATTTTATATATTATAAAATAAAATTATAAATTAAAAAAAAAAAAAACAAAAAATAAATAAACAAAAAATAAACAAAAAAAACAAGACGTTTTACTGATAGAGGCAACGCCTCAACCAGAGAAGTTGGTGAGGAGGATGCACCTCCTCCCACGATTTTCAAGGAGAAGGAGCGCCTCCTCCTTATGATTCATATGAGAAGACGTACCTTCTCCCTACGATATGGAGGGAGGAGGTCGTGCCTCCTCCTCTCTGTGATTTCGTAGGGAGAAAGCGCGACCTTTTTCCCATTAACGATGATGTTGACTCCACCTTTATTTTTATCCCTTTTTTTTAATATTTTTTGTTCTTTTTAATTCTTTAACATTTTTTTTTAATAATTTCAATTTTTCTTAAACATGCTGCTATTTATTTTGTATTCCTTTAAAATTTTGTCTTAATTTTTAATTTTAATTTATAATTGTATTTTATTGATGACTCACTTTTTGTGTCGTTACCAAATTACGAATTATCAAAAGATGTTTATAAATAAATTTTTATGCAACATGCTTTAAGTTTTGAAAACTAGTAAAACGGTAAACTAAAGATTCGTTCCACGGGGATTAGGTTAGATTAATCAATTTGCTATATAATCTATGTTAGTCTAAGCTAGGTGCAAGAAAATAAATTCATGTTTTTGTTTTTGATAGGTTTTGAGTTAATAAACTAGAAAAGTAAATAACAAGAATATAAAGAGAAAATGAATGGAGATAGTATTCCAATACCAACAACCTAGATAAGAAAATGGGTTTAAACAATTAAGAGAGGTCTAGGGAAATGATAGAGTAGCTAATGGACTTTGAACAATTCATATATGGCTTCATTAACGTACGATCCACACAATCAAGGACCGTCTCATTCGGAAGTGTGTTTAGACCGTCACTACGAACCCTAAACAACTTTCCACAAAAATGCCTAACCGATTAATGAGAGGGGGTCAAGATGGGATCGGTTAATCATGATCAAAGGCCTAGGCAATTGCGGTTGATATACCCTCTAACAACCTATCGTATTCACTATGTGCTACAATCAATTAAGTGTGTCAATAACTCAATCAATTTTATCACAAGTAAATCCTACAACATATTGCAATCAACAAGTGTGTCAATAACTTAATCAATCACATAAGAGTAAGATCTAATTAAAAAGTGAATAAATCTATTATTGTGTAAACATGATATTCAAAGCTTTAACAAATACTCATTGTCCAAGAGTTTCTCAAATCATCCTCATAGAATGGGGGTTTAATTACACATAATCACAAACAAAGAATGGAAGTAAAATGTAGAGAAATCATCTTTGAGTCTTTCTTGTAAGCTTGATCCTTCATTGAGCTTCCTTGTTTATCCTAGTGCAAAGATTGGGTGATGAGGATATGTTTAAATAGGTGGATGTCTAATGGGTAGTGACAAAGGAGATGTGTGGAGAAGATGGGAAAAGATGAGTGATTTGGGTGAAGTAATCTAGACTTGCTGTTGATGAGATTAGAGAGAAAAAATGGAGAGATTAGGAATGGTTGAAGAAGGAGAGAGTAAGAAGTGTAAATTCTCTATAAAAAAATGGTGTATTTATATGTTGTGAAGGCTAGGGTTAGAAATAGGCATGAAAGGACAACATTACCCCTCTAAATTGGCTTGAAAAACGTCCATTTTGCTATGCTGGAGAGTGCAATTCGCGGGTATTTCACGGGTGGTTCACGAGTAGTTCGTGGTTTCTGCACAGCGGTTACTAAAATGGGTATAACTTACTTTAAGAAACATAATCACAATCCGTAAAAACCGCTGGAAAATAGACTTCTGGAGCTTTCCGAACATATGTAAACCGAAACACGGTTCGATCTGAGGAGGGGAGATATAACCCTTTAAAGCTGATGATCTGCACACACTTTTTACAATTTCAGCACCGTTTGCCACCAAATCCCATGTCTCGCCCGAAATGCACCGAATGCCTCTTATTGACTAGAAACGAGTCATTAGACACCAAAATACACTCAAAAACAAACAAAATGATATAGAATTGAGGGCTAAAATCATAACAATTTTGGTTCGATCATTTATTTATTTATGTGTAGAATCATATTTTTGTTGTTATTTTAATAGTTTTGATACACTTATAAGATTTTAAAAAAAAAAAAATTTAATAGTTTTGTTAACGAGAAAATATCAAAGGGGTGAAATTCCAATTAACACAATATATGTATTATCAAGATAGAAGAATAGTGCTTTTTATTGATAGATAATGCACAGTTTGATTGATACAATGAGGGTTTATGGGGGGTTTAGGTATGGTGCTCTGGTAAAATAGGCGATGACGATCTCGTACTAGTCGATGGGTGGATAAATTCCGATCAACTAGGATCCCCTCTCTTTTGAGAGTCTTGTAACATTTATAGGTCCCTTTTCTTACTGTTCACTCCGTAAATTCAGTCAATCAATTTAGCAATCAAAGGGACATTGATGGTGGCTCCGTTTAGGCACGTGAATGATCTCAAAATCAAGTGATTTGTCTCCCTTCTTGGCGAAATTGACAGAGTTGATCAATCCCATTTTAAATGGAGTTTACATATGGCAGGAAAAATTCAACATTCCTGGTGTTCGGATATTGACACATACTATTCTTTTTGTAGCATGATTCTAATCCCTTAGTGTACCGGTCCTTCTTCCCTATATAGCCTTCTTTTCCGATATACCACAATTCTTGATGCTTGGTAGGCCAGTAATAAGAAGGAATCACGATACCAAGGTATAGCATGTCACTAGATGGTGGTACCAATATTCCTTGGGTATCAGGGAACGGGGATGGTGTGGTAACAACATCCTTTGGACCTTGACTTCAATGTTTCCTAGTACCTGGGAGTCTGGGTGACCTCAATCTCGATCCCGATTCACAGATGGTGTGCATGGATATACCTGGCTTCTCCTTGAGGTAGCCGGATGCTTCCTGTAGTACCCTCTACTTCAAGCGATCTTGACAAGGATGAAAAATTCTTCTTTGGACTCTTACCTTTTTAGGAGGTTAACAAGTTTTATAATATTATTTATTTTTAATCTATTTTATTTATTTTATTTTATTATTTAATTTTTGAAGTACCTTTTATAAAAGAAAAGTTTTATAACACATGTCAATTTTTTTATTGAACAATCCAAAAAGGTAAAGTTGTCAAATTGTAATAGGATTGGAGGTTCAATAATGAAATACAAAGGGTAAAAAAGTCATTTTTTATTTCCTATCACATTTGACTGTAAATATTAGAGTTAGAGGGCCAATTTGATGTATTTATGAAAAATAAGGGATCACTGTGCTAAAAAAACAAACATGTTTATAAAGTTGATATTTCGTCAAAAGTTAGAGACTATGGTCTCTAAAATTTCATAAAACATCATTTAGGAATTAGGTTCTTCTCTTAAGTTAAATATAACTATTATAGTGGTATTTTTGTCCAAAACAATAAATATGCCATGTGTAAACTTTAAAAAAAAATGTATATATAGCTAACAGTGATTACTATGGTGGACATGGTTTAGTTTTGAACAACAAAACTGCATTGAACCGACATATATTCGATTTTTAAAAATATAAATCGGTTTGAACCATTTTGAACCTGAAAACCGAATTTAACTGAACGCCTTTATCTTGATTCGGTTCAGTTCAATTCAGTTTTGGACCTATTAGGCTTTGAAGGTTTTTTTTTTTTTTTTTTTTTTTTTTTCATATGTTTTTTAATTTTTTGGACCTTTAAGTTGCATTTTTTGCATTTAGGCTTAAACTAAAAAAAATAAAAAAATAAAAAAATAAATAAAAATAAAAAGAGTAAAAAATAATTTAAACAAAATACAGTCAAATTTTCAATCCAAATCTAAAATTTCAATGATATTCAATCTACATACTCGATCAAAATATAAAATCTTCATAACTTATAAAAATGTAGTATATAACATAGTCTAAAATAAAACATCATCGACAAACGGTCCATAATAAAATAGAACCTTACAAAATAATTAATTAAGACAATTCTGTTTATTCATTCGGTTCGATTCTATATGTCTAAAACTGAAACCGAACCGAATTCAATTCGGTTTTCAAATTTCAAATTGGTTTTCAAATTTCAAATTAGTTTAAACCGAATAGAAGCTATGAATCGAACCAAACACCCTTTTCCAGTTCGGTTCAATTCGGTTTCGATTTTTGTACCCACCCCTAGTGATTACAATAAAAGTTATATCAACAAAAAGCAAACAAAAACAACGACATTAGTGAAAACGGAAGATCTACCGACTAATAAAACAACATAAACAAGCACAAGATGGTGAGAACCGTAAAGATTCCGGAGAAATAAAACAACATAAACAAACACAAGATGGTGAGAACCGTAAAGATTCCGGAGAACTCATCGCGTAGAAACATAATGCTACTAGATAATATTTTGAAGGCATTGAACTCACTCTCCAATATTTATCGTTGAAAACAAAAATTCGGTGACACATCGTTAGATTTTCATTCTAATAATAACCATCATATCCTTTCAAAACAAATAAATAACCAACATAATCCTAACTGGCTAAACATTATAAATTCTTATTGCACTCGTAATTAGCAGTGGAAGAAACAAGTTTTCAAGTATGCTTCTCTCAAATATTTTTTCTTTTTTTTTTCTTCTTATTTGATTTATCTCAAATTACAATTCTGTATCAAAAAAAAACACATATGGCTCATGCCTGCACCTGAGGAGCCTGCATGAAGAGGTACTGCATAAAAGCATAGCTGTCAGTCAGTCATTCCTCCTGAAAATATACCAATTTATAATTTTGAATATTGAGATGCATACCTCAAACGATTTTCCAGATCGTTCATATTCCAACATACTCAGAGCAACTTCACAGCTCTGTGAGACAATGGGCTCAGGATCCCTAGCAAATTTCTCAAGAAGTGCTATACTCTGGTCATCTACAAGTGTATCCAGTACGAAAATTTATTTAGATAATCCAACAAAGTTCAACATAAAGCACAAATATTAAGAATACATACATATAAAAATAATATACAAATAAAAATAAAAAAACACCAGTATTGAAAGCAGTTCAGTGAAGGACAAAATGGAACTATGGGGAAACCCAACTTATTAGATTTGAGGCAGAGAATGAATGTTTACATACTATTATAGTTTTACAACTACAAAATCTCCATTAAAACTTTTCTATGAGCCCTCTTTTGGAAGAAAAAAAAAGTACAACTATGAAGCCTTTATAATGATAGTTGATATAAGTTGCTATAGCCGGTTCTATAATATCATTAGTGACCAATGACTTCCTTTGCATTCATCTCTATTTAATACTATAGTCTTATTTTAATAATAATAAGCCTGTCAATAATCATAAGACTCATAACTATAGAAACCTCATCCAACAAAAATGGCAATCATGTATTTTTCCAGGGAAATTTTTAGATTTTAGTTCATAATACCAGTTTGGCCTCACCAAACTTTTTCTTTAATGGATACTAAGGATATCTTCCATTCAACCAACTATTCATCAACACACAATAATGAATAAATTGGAAGAAGGTATTAGGGACTCGAACAACACAATAAATAAAAAAGAGGACATATGAAACCATAAATATCAGTACCCGCTATGGAGCCAAGAGCTTCAGCAGCTTCATGTCTAACCATGGGGTGTTCATTTACATCTCTAAGTATGTTGCTAAGTGCAGCTGAAGCAGCTTTGTTTTGCAATTGACCCAACACATAAGCAACCTGAATTTTACAGCAAATAACAACATAAACATCCAGATGTAAGAGAATCTGAAGCAAACAAAAGTATATCCAGACATGAAGCCAGGCATGTTTCAAATTTGACACATTCATATCTTGACCATGACACCAAGAACCAAATTCATTCTTTGCGTAAAATGCAGATACTATACTATGCCAGACAATTTTCATGCATATTTGATAGATATCAAATGACAAACTTGTAAGAATCCATTCAAAGGACCCAATGCAAAAAATGCTTAAAAGCAACATGAAATAATTATATTAAACCTTACAAACCTCATGCTTCAGCAGAGCACTTTTTGCGCCTAAAGAATCAATTATTGCAGAAACTGCTTCCTCACCACCATTGTTTCGAAGAGCAAAAAGTGCTGCATACCGTTCATACATGCCTTTTTCTTCATCCAAAAGAACTTCCCTTCACATCACATCAATCAACAAAGTAACCACTTAACATGATTAATAAAAGAATCTATCGGTTAATAGTAACAAAACCAACCTCAGCTTAGCAACAGAAGAACAATTTGAAGCTGGTGTTGCTGGATCAACTGACATGAATGGTGATTTTTCCGTCATGGATGATATATTATCACCACCAGAAGTCTTCAAATACTCAATTCGGCTTAGAGCTAGTTCACAGGTTTCTCGTACCTCCTGAGCCGGATCTGAAACAAAACTATTCTTTAATATAGAAATGTTACTCTCTATACCAATTGCACCAAGAGCTTCGGCCGCCTGTGCAATAAGAAAATAAAAAATATAAAGTGTAATAGTAATAAAAGAGGAAACCAAGCTGTAGTAGAAAAAATGATGATAATAACTTGCCTCATGGCGAACAATGGGATGCAGAGAAAAATCATTCAAAACCGCTTCCAGAGCTGGGATAGCTTCAGCATCTTGCATCTGACCCAGGGCAAATGCAGCTTCATGTGCCAACAGATTCGAAGAATCTCTTGTGGCTAAAATGGGAAAAAAGAAGAGAATGCCAAATTTTAATTTTAGAAGCAAACAAACTAATCACTGCTAAAACTTCAATTTCAGTAAAGGCAGGGAGTTTTTTATTTCTAAAAACTAAAATGACTAAAACACAGATTGACTGTACAGTTATTCTAAAGGGCAGAGATGTATCATATATCACAGAGACGATAGACGTATAAAACCTGAAAAGAAGACCAGAAGATAGCAATACTAACTTCACAACAATTCCCATGTAGTGGAGATTAATCATCCAATTCAAGCATATTGTAATGAGAAGATACAAAAGACCTGTACAATATGAAACCAACTACCGTAGCTTATTCTTGTATCACTACTCGTATAACTAAAACATACATTAAAAGACACATGTCCGAAAATCCAAAAATGCCACCTTCATTTATGTGACTTATGTCTATCACAAAACCCCATCGACACTGTTGTCAATACTTTAAGCACATGCTAATGAGGCTCTGGCACCAAATAATAAAACTGTCATGTCACTTACATTTAGAATACATAATTTTTATTGACATACACTGGGGTTACAATCTTGATTTCTTTGAGAACAAGTTCAAGTTATTTTGCGTTTAGAGAATAAAACTAATTCCAAAAAGTTGAGAAGCTAAACAATACTCAATGTTACATGCCACTTAAACATTAATTCTTGTGCAGTTCATAAACAAAATTTTCTTCAAGAATTGACAAAAAAAGAAACTTTACAAGTTATAACACTTAGAGAGCATGTTCCTTTCTAGTCTAAAACAACAATTATATAAACATAATTCAACATTGAAAGTTAAATTAAGATAGTGAACGAACCGCTAATGAGGGCGTTGCGGGGTCTGGAGCCATTGAGGTTGCGAAGAGAGAAGAGAGCTCGGAAGCGCTCCGAAATGGGTTGTGTTGGGTCAAGCAGGTGTTGGCAAAGGAATTTTTCCATATCGGGTGAGACTCCGAAAGCGTTGGTGGTGTCGTCCAAGGAACCCATGTTGAGATGTACCTTAGCTTGCAGTGTTATGAGATAAAACTGTCTGTGATATGGCTCAACGATCCACCCCACCACTAACAAGCCCTAACTACCGTCCAGGGACGTAACACGATTAAACATAAGGGTAGGTTAGAATAATTGTTTTTTTTTTTACTAAACAGTAATCATCGACAGTACGATAAAATTTTATTAATTAAAAATAAAAATACACCTAATTAAGAGCACACGTTTACCGTGTACACGAAAGAATTCTTGACATTTTCATGCTAGAACTTCAACTGTTAGCATACTGATTTCAGTTTTCAAATCACAACAGATCGATCGAGTATACTTTTTTAGAATAAAAAATGATCGAGCACTGTCCTAAAAAAAAAAAGTATGATAGTGAAACTGAGCATCATATAGTTTTTCACTTTTTCCAGTCACAAAATCCACAGTGAACAGACAGAATAGACATATAATAAAATGGAAAACTAACACAACAAAATATCATTCATTCCAAACCCACCACAACAACAAAATCCCCATGCCCGATATCAGGTCCTCGGGACGGCTACCGGTAGAAGACGAGAGGACGGCGACGGCTTGCGAGTTAGGTAGTTTTTGGTATAGGTTTCAGGTCAACTCCGTGATGTAGCCTTGCAGCGCGAGGTTGCCAGTTGTTGACGACCGGGCGGCTACGGCGAATCTCGGTTTGTGCTTCGGGTTGGGCGGGGCATAGAATTTGGGAGAAATGTGGTGTGAGTTTTCATTAAGGTTAATTAAGTCATTTTGGTAATTCTCCCAATTTTTTTAATTTTTTTTTAATCTTTTTTTAATCTATCTATCTGGGATAGATTTTCAATTCGTCCCCTCAAAAGGGCATTTGTGCTAAAATTCTGAAAATATGTCAAAACAAGTTTTTTTTTTTTTTTTGTGAAGGCGAAATTTTAAACAACGGCAACCCGGCAACAAACAAAAGGAAGGGGCAAGACTACAAAAGGCAACAAAAGAACAACAACCGAACAAAGGGAACAACAAACCCAAAACCAAACCCACAAGAACAAACAAGCACGGGAAAGGAGACCAAAAGCTGGAAACAACAAACAAACATGCAAACCACAAAAACAAAGGGAATCCTCACAGCCCATCTAACTACTCAAAGAGAGCCCCAATACAACACATCTTCAATCAAGCTAGACCATTGCTTCGCCAACCTATCAGCAAAAGCTCTTGAATCGTGAACAACTGAAAGCCTCTGCAAGGAATTCATGTGGCTATGGATATCATAAATCGAATCCACATGAGTCAACTACCAAAGGCACCCTTATTTACCCAAGTAACAGCCGATTTAGAGTCACTAACGATGACGATGTCCCGAACATGAAGAATTGGCTTAGCAAACACCAGCTCAACAACCTTTTTGACAGCTAAAATCTCAACTGTTTTAGAGTCGGTTTCGCCTACAAATTGAGAAAATATGCAAAGAAAAGAACCTTTCGCATCTCTAAGCACTCCTCATATTCCCGTCAACCCCGAATTGCCTCTAGAGGAGCCGTCAACATTGAACTTTAGATTGTCTGCAACCAGTGGAATCCATTCCATAAAAGAAATAAGTGATTTTTTTTTAAAGAGAAATAAGTGAATTAAAAAAATCAAATCTATTCTCATTAGATGCATTTTTTAATCAATGGGTTTTGTATCAACAAAAGAAAAGTGAATTAAAAAAAAAAATTCTTTAAATATACAATGTTCTATAAAAATATTATATTAGTTTGATTTATTTGAAATATACTAATACAACTAGTTTACAGCCCGCACGATGTGCAAACACTGTAAAATATAAATTGAAAAATTATATAAATTGGACAAGATCCTAATTTAGAATTTTAATATGTCATATTTTCATATTTTATTTATATTTAAAATTATTAATATTTATACGGTTTTTTTTAAGCAATATGTTCCGAATATTTCAATCTCAGGAAAAAAAAAAATATATATATATATATATATCAAGCACATCAAAAAGATTAACGATAGTGACGAAGGGAAAGAGTATTGTTTCTCTTCCAGGTAGCCATGCCAGAAGGACGAGCCTTGTGGTGCGAGTGTCCATTTCCATGCAGACCTATGTACTTCTTTCCTGCATAAGTGAGACCGCAGAGCTCCATGTGCTTATGGACATGATAGTAGAGCCAATTGATTTTAGGATCATTCCTGATTGCATTGTGAGCGGTATCGACCAAGATTACTTCAAAATACTTATAGGTAGAATCCTCATTGAGCCAGTAAGAATTGAGAACCCTAAGACCTCCCAACTTCTTCCTACCAGCACACTCCTCTGCAACTGACCTCTTCCGCCTCTGAAACTTCAGTTGGGTGACACTTTGGTTTATAGGTTTACCATACATAATACCCTTGAGAACAGGCCTCTTATGACCACAATGTCTAACCCAGACACGGTAAACGACATAACCCAGACACGGTAAATGACATGACCCTACTTGGCCTTGTAACCAAGATACGAGCCCTATTGAGTCGAGTAGGATGTGTGACCTAAACAATAGAAGGATGTTGACGATACTCCCAACACCTTACCCTATGTAGAAACCTCATTGCATCTGATTGTTTCTTCCTCCATAGCTCTGCATGTACTTGTAAGCCCCCATTGGATCAATGGTGGGCTGCGTAGTGTGTAATACGTTTATAATATTAAGAGAATATCATTATTGATTAGCAACGTAGTTTTATTATTGCATAAAATTATTTCACGTTAGAATATAGGACTAGGATCCTCTATTGAGCTCTTTCTCTGCTTAGTTATACTAAAATTCTAATGATATGATGACATGTGTATATTAAAATATTGGACGGTCTAGATTAATTTTAGTTTTTTTTTTCTCTCTCTCTCTTCAATGCCAAAGCGACATTGTTTTGTCCACAATACCATTCATTCCAAATTTGCCCTTGAAACTTCATTTCTTTCCACCCTTCAATTCTCTCCATTTCCTTCAACCTAAACAATTTATATGAATATTGTATTGATTTCAATAACAGAAGGAATTACAATATATGGTGATTAGTTTCCTACAATTAAGGGCATGTAAGAGGAAACTAAATCAACCTAATTAAAGAGAGATTACAGCCTAATTAAAGAGTGATTACAGTAAATATTACAATAAGAAAAGTAAACTCTATACATAAATGAATTCCTAAATTAGTGCTCTATCATGCCGCCGCAAGCGTAAGGATTCGGGAAGGATGCTAAGCTTGGATCAGTGCAGCTGGAATTGCTTTCGAGCGAGAGGCTTGGTCAAGGAATCGACAAGTTGATCGGTTGTGTGGACATGAGAAATACGAATCAGCTTGCGAGCCACCCGATCACGAACAAAGTGAAAGTCGATGACTATATGCTTCATGCAAGAGTGAAACACTAGATTAGAGCAGAGGTATGTTGCACCAATATTATCATAATAAATGGACGGTAGAAAAGAGAGTGTAGCACCAAGTTCACCAAGAAGATTAAACAACCAGTTAACTTCGGCAGTGGTAGACGCAATGGCCCTGTATTCGGCCTCAATAAATGATCGAGCAATTGTGGACTGCATTTTGGAGCTCCAACTGATTGGATTAGAACCAAGGAAGATAACACATGCGGAAGTGGAGTGGCAAATGTCAGCATCTCCGGCCCAATCGGCGTCCGAGAAGGCATGAATAGATGATGATGAGCAAGCAGACAGAAATAGGCCATAATGAGAAACCAAGAGCCTGACTGTACTCGGTTAGATCATGATTGGGTGAACTGTCGTCAAGTTTCAGAGATTTAGAGGATGACAGCGATATGCTGATTTCCTTGGCTTCATGCATATTAGTCTTGTGAAGAAGGTTAAGGATATACTTCCGTTGAGACAAGAGAAGACCGGTTGAGGACCTGATAGTTTCAACACCTAGAAAGTAGTTGAGGCTTCCAAGATCCTTAAGGGAAAACTAAGTGGATAATCGAGATATGAATGCACGAATGGCTGCTGAATTATTTCCAATGAGAATGATATCATCCACGTAGACAAGAAGATACATTGTTGTAGAATTGGAGCGATGGATGAAGAGAAAGGCGTCACTTTTGGAATTGAGAAATCCATTGTCAAGGAGAAAAGTGCGAAGTTCATTATATCACGCCCTAGGAGCCTAGCGGATATCATCCATGTAGACAAGAAGATACATTGTTGTAGAATTTGAGCAATGGATAAAGAGAGAGGCGTCACTTTTGGAATTGAGAAATCCATTGTCAAGGAGAAATGTGCGAAGTTCATTATACACGCCCTATGAGCCTAGCGAAGACCATATAAAGCTTTATGTAGTTTGCAAACATGAGTTGGATTTCGGGAATCATTGAACCCTAGGAGTTGCTGCATAAAAACATGGTCAAAGAGAGTACCAAGTAAGAAAGCGTTGTTAACACCCAGTTGATTCAAGACCTAATCACGAGACATCGTAATACTAAGAACGAGATGAATAGTGGCAGGTTTAACAACCGGGCTAAAGGTTTTATTGAAATCTATATCGGTCATTGGTGAAATCCTTTAGCCATAAGGCAAGCCCTGTAACGTGCAATGGAATCATCATGATTTTTCTTGATTCGATAGACCCATTTATATCCAACAATATTTTGTGTGGAGGAGGCAGGAGCTAGAGACTAGGTATTATTATTATTATTATTATTTTTGGCTAGAATCTTTTCATTTATGGCTTCAAGCCATTGAAGAAGTTTGTTGGCTTGTGTAAATGAGGAGGGTTCAGTGAGAATAGAGGGAGAGGTTGTAGTAGTAGTGAGAGAGAATGGTATTTTTGGCTTGTGTATGTTATGTTGGGCTCGTGTTACCATTCGAGAAGGTTATGGTGATTTTTCAAAGGGTGGAGATGAAGTGTGTGATGTGATTAAAGGAGATGTAATTAAAGGAGATGAAGGAGAATAATCATTTACCTGATTAGGAGAGGTGAAAGAGTCATCCAATTTAAAGGAGAGAGTAAGAGTTTCCTTGTGAGAGGTGGAGACATGAGCCGATGGTGATTGTATATTCAAAGAGGGAGTTGACTGATTTGTACCTGATTGGAGTATGGAGGATTTGTAGGGGATAGTATCTGAGGAGACGAATTTGTAGTAATGACAGTTGGAGGAATGTTAGGATTGGGAGAAGATGAATCTGGTGAGGTATTGATGGGTGAAGATTTACTTACCATATTTTTTTCTGTAAAGGTGGAAAGTAGTTTGAAAAAGATTGGTTAGTGACAGATAATTCATTAAAGGAAATATTTTTATAAGGAAAGAGATTTTCAAAAAAAGAAAACATGTCTAGAGATAAATATTTTATTAGTTTTTGAGTCAAAACAGGTAAAAACATGATTTGGAAATGAAAAACTGAGATACACACAAAGCCAAGAACGTGGCTTAAGTTTATGGTGATTGTAGGGTCAAAGCCATCGGTAACAAAGACATTCGAAAATATTAAGGGTTGTGTATTTGGGGTGGTGGCCGAATAGTTTGTGGTATGGAGTATCATTTTGGAGTACAGGTGTAGGCATGCAATTAATAAGATAGGTTGCAGTTTGAAAGACATGGGGCCAAAAACGAAGAGGGATAGAGGCTTGATAAAGAAGGGTGAGATCAATTTCAACAATGTGACGGTGTTTTCGTTTCGCAGAGTCAACATGTTCAAGGGTATATGGGGGTGAGATGAGGTGTTGTACACCATATTTGGCCAAAAGTTGAGAAAGTGTCTGATACTCTCCACCACCATCTGTGTATACAGTTTTGATTTGAGTTTGAAAAAAAAAATTCAACAAGATTTTTGAATTTTTCAAACACACTAAAAACTTTAGATTTTAATTTGAGAGGATATAACCACGTGTATTTTGTGAAATAATCAACAAATATAACATAAAATCTCTCATTTTCTTATTATTATCTTTTTGTCAATTTTTTTTTATTCCCATTGCACAAATAATTGCTTGATCAACTTCTTACCTAATTGCTTGAAGGGATGCGAGAAGTAACGATTACACCATATGCGAAATGAAGTGTGACACCAACTGCTTCAACAAGGACTTCGACACTTAGTATGTGAGTACTCTAATTAATTCATATATAGTAGAGAATCCTGATTTCAATATTTTCTTTTCGTAAACCAAACATGTATATATTTATTATTGCTGTTGCAATTTTGTTTGCTTGCTGCAACAGAGGCACACACGTGATAGGAAGCTGCATACGTGAACTATTTTCAAATGGATTGATATATGAAGATTTCATTTGTATTTCTTTTCTATATTTTGTATTCTAACACTATAATTTTTCAAGTTTCTTCCTTGAAATATATTTAATTATCTCTAAAATTGTACTTTGTCCATATAAGAATTATTATTATTTGTGTGTTTATGTGAGTTTAGTCTTTGAAATATATTAACAAAGGTCATTTGTGTGTGGAAATTTGCTTGTCAAAAGATTTATAAGAAACTCAACTAGTCTTAAATGGTTTTGAAAACACAAGTATGGCGGCAAGCGGGGTGTCGTCCACAAGGATCGGGGCCAGAAATGACTAGATTGACACTTAGCAATAGCTATGCAAATAAAGTAAATGATGATGAATGACTAGTTTTTTTAATTATCAATTAAACTAAAACTAAAAATGCAAAGACTAAATGGAATGTGAATGGAGTGAAATATATGATATGAGGACTAAGGAGTTGATGGACTCGTAAGCGAACAATGGTCATGCAAAACTTACAATTAAGTACATTTGATCTAGTGTAACCAACCTATGGTGTATAGTTTTGGTTATATATCCCTTGCAAGAGGCCAACCTAGGGTGTATAGTGAAAGCCTCCTACATAAGACTATCCCTCCTAAGCAACCAATCTAGGGTGTATAGTGTTAGTTGTTTATTTAGAACTTTTTGCCATAAATGCTCATCTACTAATTAAGGGTTTAACCTCTTAATAATGTAGCCATCCTAGGGTGTATAGTGATGACTTTTAATCTCTCACAAGAGGCCAACCTAGAGTGTATAGCTAAAACCTCCTATTCGAGATTAGATCAAGATTGAGGTTATATATTTTATCGGATTTCATTTGAATGGTGTATTATTGTGAAATCCATAATGTATCCATCCTAGGGTGTATAGTGATGACTATTAATATCTCACAAGAAGCCAACCTATGGTGTATAGTGAATGCCTCCTATTTGAGATTAGATTAAGATTAAGGTTATTAAACCGAATTTCACTTGAATGATGTATTTTTATGAAATTCTTCCATTCAATAGAGCTTAAGACAACCGAATATGGTGTATACCTAGTTGTCAACTCAAGTAGTTTCTAAATTAATTTGCTAAGAGGGTATATCCAAGATAAATCAACATTCGAAAGAAATGAATACCAAAGAATAGAACATAATTGATAGATTGAATATAGAATAAAAGAGTTTAATTACACATGCTCAATATCGATCAAACTAATTACATCAACCCCATAATGGGGGAGTTAGGTACTCTTGCTTATTACAACATAAAAACTAAGAGAAAGGGCAGAGAGCAAACCCATGAAGATCACTTCCTTCCTTGAAGTTCCCTTCAATCTCTTAAATCATTATGATTGAGTGGGAAAATGGATGAGAATGGGTTTGGATGAGTGAGAGAATATTCCTAGATCTAGATGATGTAAGTATCAGAAAATGTGAGTGTAAAGTCTCCCCCTCGATCTGAAACGAGTTTCTATTTATAAGGATTACAAAAATAGGTCTGAAATGCTTAAGTGACGAAATCTGGTAGGTGTGGAGTGCGGGTAATGGACCCGCACTGTACTCAAACTCTATTGATTCTCCCTCTGATTAGCTCCATGGTTTCACATTAATGCGAGTAAGGGACCCGCACTGTACCCGCACTTTATCTTCTCTTCATCTGATCAGTTTCCGGGTTTCACATTAGTGCAGGTGGAGTGCGAGTAATGAACCCGCATTGTACCCGCACTCTATCTTCTCTTCATTTGACCAGCTTCTGGGTTTAACATTAGTGCGGGTTGAGTGCGATTTGATGACCCGCACTCTACCCACACTTTTGGAGCTTCTGATGGTTTTTCTTCTTTTTTTTGCACCATTTGATTCATTTTTGAATGAAAATCCCGAATTCCACTTCTAACACCAGAAATGTACGAATGCTTGCAATTACGAATAAAGAGCCCATAAGAGATGCAAAAATGCGCAAAAACGAGACAAATGATAGAGGGCCGAAATACATAACATTTTTTGCACGATCATATATCTATATGTGTTGTTTGATATTGAGATTATGATTTTTTTTTTTCTTTAAAGAAAATCACTAAGAAAATAAACGATAAAAGCTAACCATCACAACGCCACGTGTTGCCGTGAGAGAGCTTTAACTTTAAATACATTACAAATTATATGAATATGCAGTCTGACCTAATTGACTCCTTAATTTAATATAAAATTAAATATATTAATAAATATTTTTCGTTTGGTATTCTTCCGATTAAACATAGCTTTAGCTATTAATTAGTTTTTTTTTTTTTTTTTTATATTTTATTTTAGAATTTAACCATTAATGAGTTGTTTTATACTTTTGACTTTTATTATTAGTAGTAGTATTCTTATTCTTATCATTGCATATAATGAACCTGAACATTTTTATACTCCTTAATTTAATATAAAATTAAATATATTAATATTAATAAATGTTTTTTTTAATGGAATAATTTTTTTTTTTCTTTTGGTATTCTTCCAAAATCAAGAGTCAATTAAGAGACAATCCTATAATCACAAATTTAGAAGCAATCCCATAATTGATAGGATAATGGTTAAATTCTCTTAATCAATCTCATAAAAAATTAAAAATTAAATAAAAAATGTTCCTGTTCCTCGCTTTTAATTTCTTTGGAATGAGATGTATTAATTTTTTTTTACATTAATAATTAAAAAAAAAACACTAATATTAATTGATTAATCAAATTAATTAATAATTTTGTAAATGCAAAATCAAATTATATATATAAATATATATATTAAGATCTCTAAAATCTAAACATGCTTCATAATTAAATTGAAAATTTGTATTAGGTGGGAAAGTTTTGGTCATAAATCATAAATTAAAAGTCAATTAAGAGACAATCTCATAAATCACAAATTAAGAAGCAATCATATAATTAAACCCTTCCATGTAGGGAGCTTTAGTTTAAAAGCATTAATTTCAATATATATTAACAATGGATGAATATGCACTTTGGCCTAATTGACTCCTTAATTTAATATAAAATTAAATATATATTCTTATTAATAAATGCTTTTCTTTTGCTATTCTTCCAATTAAACATACCTTTAGCAGTTAATTTTTTTATAAAAAAACTTAACCATTAATGAGTTGTTTTGGACTTTTGGTCTTTATTATTATTAGTATTTTTTTTTTTTTTTCATTATATATATATGATGAACCTGGACATTTTTATACTCCTTAATTTTAATATAAAATAAATATATTATTATTAATAAATGATTTTTAATGGAATAGTTGTTTTTCTTTTGGTATTCTTCCCAAATCAAGAGTCAATTAAGAGACAATCCCATAAATAACAAATTAAGAAGCAATTCCATAATTAATGAGATAATGATTAAATTCTCTTAATCAATCTCATAAAAAAAAAAAAAAAAAATTTTCCTGTTCTACTATTCCTCACTTTTAATTTCTTTTAAATGGGTTGTATTAATTATTATTATTTTTTTACATTAATAATTAAAAAATACACTAATATTAATTGAAAATTTGTATATGGTGGGAAAGTTTTGATCATAAATCACAAATCAAAAGTCAATTAAGAGACAATCTCATAAATCACAAATTAAGAAGCAATCACCTAATTAAACCTTTACAGCATCATGTGTCGTCGTGTAGGGAGCTCTAAATGCATTAATTCTATCTATATTAATAAAACCAATGAATATGTACTCTAGCCTAGTTGACTCCTTAATTTAATACAAAATTAAATATATTCTTATTAATAAATGTTTTTCCTTTGGTGTTCTTCCAATTAAACATAGCTTGCCATTAATTAGTTATTTTATTTTATTTTTAAATTAACCATTAATGAGTTGTTTTGGACTTTTGACTTTTATTATTATTAGTATTCTTATTCTTATAAATATATATAATGAACCTAGACATTTTTATACTTCTTAATTTAATATAAAATTAAATATATTATTTTTAATAACTTTTTTTTTTAATGGAATAATTGTTTTTCTTTTTGGCATTCTTCCCAAATCAAGAGTCAATTAAGAGACAATCTCATAAATCACAAATTAAGAAGCAATCCCATAATTATTGGAAATGATGGGTCACTGTAATTGTTTTATGTTTATTTGATTCATTGAGTTAGTTGTGTGTTGGTGGGATCTGAGATTTTTTGATTTGAGAAAATAATGGGTTGTTTTAATATCTTTTGATATTAAGATCTATGATTTGTGGGTAAACTGATGATGGATCATTGTTTTGTTTTTCTGTTTTCATTTTTGTTCAAATTTGGGAAGTTGCCGATTGAAATTTGAGGTATATCACAATGTTATTGATGGGTCATTTTGATACATTATTTGTTCATATCTTATTATTTTTTTTTTTTGTTTGGTGTTGTGATGACTTTATATATATATATATATATATATGGAATAAGAAGTTACTATAGTTAAATCTTGGTGCAATTAAATATTGAAATAAGCCTTTTATTTATTAAATTTAATTTTTATGGATTGCTTGGTTTGTATTAAAATTTTCAAAAATGTAAGAGAAAAAATATATTACTTCTAATACTAAAAAATATATTACTTTTATTGTGAAATTTGTAGCCTATTAACTTCAAATATAAGATTATATTTATTATATTATATCGATAATTTACTAAACAGTTTACATTATAAATAAGTAATGAAATAATTAAAATTGTCATAAAAACGGGTTGAAAATGTTGATATAAAATGCATTTGAAAAATTAGAAATTGAAAAAAAAGAAAAGAAAGGAAAATATTAATTAATCTGAAAACATAAATCCGATAGTAATTGCATTGTATTTCACTATACTCGCACATCGTGCGAGCTGCAAACTAGTTATATTTAAATAGCCTCTTCTTACCATGAACTGCCATGTGTCCATAATATATACCTTAATAATATATAATTATATAATTATATAATCATATCATATATATCATATAAATATAAATATAAATATAATTATATATATCATATTATATAATATAAAAATATAATATGAAGAGTTTCTATTTATTAAAATTATATATTATTTATTGTAAATACATAATATTATAAAAATAGATTTTTCTCACCAGGAGCCGCCACGTGCCCATAATAAATGCTTTAATAATATATATTTGGGCTAATTCTCGGGATGGTCATGTTTCTTGCAAGACTGCTTACTATCAGTTTCTCCATGATATTCCTCAGGTTGTTTGGTGGAGAGATGTTTGGTCCCGTTTTATCCCCCCCTCTTGCTCAGCTTTGACCTGACGTCTTATGTTGAACAGGCTTCCTACTGAGGATCGTCTTTGCAAGTCTGGGTTCCAGTTGGCTTCCCCAGTTGGCTTCTCGTTGCAATATTTGTAGGGTTAGTAGTGAATCTGTGGATCACCTTTTTCTATATTGTCCTTTAGCGGTTGCTCTTTGGGAGACAGTTTTCTCTGCTTTCCAGCGATGAGTCTCTACCGAAACTTGGCAATCATTCTTCTTGCAAGCCACGTCAGTTTCCTTTAGTGAGTAGGTTAGGATTTTATGGAAAACGGTTATCCATGCAGTGATATGAGAGGTGTGGACTGCCCGTAATCAGTTGATCTTTGAAGGGAAGTCGGTGGACTTTAGATCCATCCTTTCTTTGGTTTGGCGTGCAGTTTTAGAGGCTAATCGCCTTGATATTAGTTGTATGCATAATTGTATGGACGACCTTTTGATTCTTCGTCGTTTTGGTCTTCAGGGTCGCCCTTCTAAAGCCCCAGTGATCAAGAGTGTGATTTGGTCACCTCCAGCTCTTGGTTGGATCAAAGTGAATACAGATGGCACTGTTATGGGCTCTCCGGGGTTTGGTGGTTGTGGTGGTATCTTTCGAAACTGCAGAGCCTTTATGAAGGGTTGTTTTGCTATTTCTCTTGGTCAGGTTTTTGCATTTGAGGCTGAGCTTCTAGCGGCCTCTTTGGCCATTAATTTTGCATAGAAGTATGGGTGGCATCATTTCTGGCTTGAGAGCGATTCTTCTTATGTGGTTCAGCTTCTTTCTTCTCGTTCTGAGATGGTTTCTTGGAGGTTTCGCCAAGCGTGGCAGTGTTGCATCTTTTAGATCTCGCAGATGGATTTTCAGGTTTCTCATATTTCCAGGGAGGGGGAATCAGGTTGCAGATACACTTTCTAAGCATGCTTTGGAGCTTCAGGGTGATTCTTGGTGGTTCTCTGCCCCGTCGTTCTGTTCTACTTAAGTTGGCAACGACTGCATGGGTCGGGAGTCTTTTCGTTTTTCTTGATGTTTTCTTTTTCTTTTTTGTGTGGCCTGCGTTAATGGTGGCAAGGTTCCGGTTCGGTTGAATCGGAAATTTTTTTTTTATTTTTTTTTTTAATTTTAAAAAAAAAGACTTCTAAATTGTAAACTACTAAACTTGTAATAATGTAATTTTAAATAATAAAATAAAATAAAATATATAAATGACAAATTACAAAATAAACAAATGACAAAATACAAATTACAAAAGGAAATTAAAATAAAATAAACAAAATGTCAAATTACAAATTACATATTACATTTCATTGGATATTTGGGAATTATGTCACCCGAAGTTCGAAAATAACATAAAATAAATAAATGATAAATTACAAAATTAAATTAAAATAAAACAAAAAAAAAATGGAAAATTATTAGCCTTGCACTTAATTTTCACTATAATTAAGTTGCCTACGTATCCTCTTGGGGGGTTTAGAGGAATCAAAGGTCACGTAGTTCTCTTACCTTTTATTGTAGGTTTGTTGATGACATGAATTTGTGATGACGTGAATACGTGATCCACATCTTCTATTCCGGGCCCGTTGCACTTGTCTCTCCACTTTCATGTTCGTCATCTTTGAAAAAATCGTATGTTATCTCATATTCTATTTCTTGTTGTCTATATTGAGCCTTTGTCCAATCATCCACACAAACCTGTATCTGGAGTGCTTACGGAGTCAAGCATGAACACCTTTCATCTAAGATATTCCCCCCGGCGCTGAACTTTTGTTCCACCGCCACTGTAGAAACTGGTGTTGAAAAAATATTTTTGGCTATGATAGCCATGATTGGATAGTACTTTGCTTACTCTTTCCAATATTGTAATATATCAAATTGTCCGTCTCACGTGGATTCTATAAACTCATAAGAATCATTTAGATAAGATTCAAGCTCAGAATACTTGTCAATGCTTGATGAAGAAGAAGATCTAGGTTTTTTTGTTTTTTTTTTATAATAGACTATATCCTAAATTCAAAAATCCGGAGGATGATGATGTGGGCTGTGCAGTTTGTGTTCGTGTAACATCTAAGTTGAGTGAGGATCCATAAACTAAAAGATATTCATCATATAAAGAATACAATAATTTCTTAATTCTATCATAACATGCATTAACATCATATTCTATGTTTAAACCTTAGATGCCATAATAACCATTGAGATAATAACAAAAATTTTGTAATTTACAACGTGGATCAAAAATCATGGCAATCAAATAAATATCTGGCAACTCATGATAATAACGTAACCATTTTTCCTTCATAACATTAATGGCTTCCCCTATTTCTATGTCGGATTTACAATAAGCAAATGCACCAGCAATATTTAGACTTTCAATAATAAATAAATGAGTTGTAGGATAATAAACACTAGATAAATTTGTTGTAGCATTATGAAAAACTTTTAACAAATTGAAAATGTTGTAACAAGCATCCCAATGAGATTTATAAAGTTGAATGTCAATAACATGAAATTAAATAAAATAAACTAATAGATCTCTATACTCGTAACTTTGAGCAAGCAATTTATAAGTAGAATTCCAACGTGTTAGAACATCACGAGGAAATCTAACGGCACGTCTACCATTTTGTTTACAATATTTTGCCCATGCCTTCATTACAGAAGAATGTTTCTATAAAAATTGAAGGGCTTGTTTAATAGGTAGAATAAAATGATCAAGAGTTTCTAATCCTTTTTGAACACATAAATTTAAAACATGGCATGCACATCTTTGATAAAAAAATACACCACCACCACCAACAAATGGTTTGCATAAATTAATTAAAGATGGAATAGCAGCAGTATTGCTAGAAGCATTATCAAAACCAATTGCAAAATTTTTGTTCTCAATTTTATACTCTGAAAAAATAATTCTAAGCATTCTAACAATATTTTGAGCAGTATGTGAATCATCAAAAACTCTAAATGCAAGAATTCTTTTTTGGATATTCCATGCATCATCCATAAAATGGCAAGTGACACCTAAGTATGAATGTGATCGCCAATGATCAGTCTATATGTCGGCACATACGGAAACACGACTGTTATATTTTTCAAAAAATCTCTCTAACTTTTTTTTTTTTTTTTTTTTTACAAAAATCTTTTCAAGTGTATATACAAGAGTGGATCTAGGAACACGATATGCAGCAGAGTTTAATGCTCGTTGACAATAATTAAAAAACCAACATTTTCACCAAAACTGAATGATAAGTGTTCTACTACTACCATTCTAGCTAATTCTTCCCTATTTTGTTCATCAGGATAACGAAATAATTGTTGGTTAGGAGTAGCGTACCTGAGAATTTGTGTTTGTGATCTCGATCTGGTCTCTGCTTCTAGAAGTTTGGTTTGAATATGCTTCAGATAAGTGTCATATCCTCCGGATTTGGACCACTTATATACTTTATTGCAATAATTGCAAGCCGCTACATAGCTTCCATCTTCTTGCCTAACTTTCTTCATATGTTTGACGAATATATCAGATTTGCTCTGCTTCGGATCTGGTTCGTCCTCATCTGCTTCCGGTGGATCAAAATCATAATCCGGAGGTGCATCAATACCAGACATATTTTCTGAATGGCTTGTCAAATTAAGGCCGGGGGGGGTGGCATTATGATCGGGTTCTGAAATTATTAAAGGGGGAGTAGGAATGTTTAGGCCTAGGTCTTCAGCATAGGCCCGGCGTTGCAGATAATCGTGATAGGTGGTGTCGTTATGACCGAGATTATCGACCATCTGACCCTTACCTTTCATCGAAATCGAACGCCTAGGATCGTCACGGCCGTGACCCCTTCCATTTCCACCACTTGCCATTGGATTGGACGGAATAAATTTGGGATTAGAGAAATACTGAAAATCTGAAATAGATAATTGAAAACATAGAACTTAGAAGAATAATACTATAAAGCATAAATCTATATTCTATAATAATATAATACTATAATAGTAGAATAGTAGATTAGTAGTAACTAGTAAGTACTAAGTACTATTATAGTAAGTACTAAGTAGTAACTAAAAATAAGATAAATTGCAAATAAATGAAATTGGAAACTTAGTATTTAGTAAATACTAAATAGTAATTGGTTATTCGGAAATTAAATAAATTATAAATAAGATAAATTGTAAATAAAATTAATTGGAAATAAAATTAATTGCAAATAAAATTAATTGGAATTTTGAAAAAAAAAATTAATTGCAAATAAAATATATTGGAAATAAAATTAATTGGAAATAAAATTAATTGCAAATAAAATTAATTGGAATTTTGAAAATAAAATTAATTGCAAATAAAATTTATTGGAAATAAAATTAATTGCAAATAAAATTTATTGGAAATAAAATTAATTGCAAATAAATGATAAATTGTAAAATTAAATAAATAATAAAAACCTTGGAAACTTGGAGTCTTCAGTCTTGGAGTCTTGGAGAGTTGGAGAGTGTTGGAGACTTGAGAGTTGAGTATTGAAATAATGAAACTTGAAATAAAAATTAGAAATTTAGAATTAGAGATTTAGAGAATTGAGAATAGAGAGAATTGAGATTTGAGAGAAATAGAGAATGAGAGGAAAATAAGAAATTAGTGTGAGATTGTGAGAAAAAAATGAAAGGGGAGGAGGGGTATTTATAGAAAAAAAAAAATTTTAAAGGGTTAACCGTTGAGGCTAACGGTATGCTGACGTCAGCATGACGTTAGGCCCAACGACATGCTGACGTCATCTGTCAGGGCCCAACGTCATGCTGACGTCAGCAGACCGTTGGGCCTCAACGGCCGAAAAAAAAAAAATCGGTCGGTTTGAACCGAACCCGAACCGGAACCGGAACCGGAACCGAATACCATCGGTTTCGGTTTTTTCGGTTCCAGTTCTAGTCCGGTTCCACGGTTGGAACCGGACCCTTGCCAGGTCTAGCCTACGTGCCTCTTTTTGTTTGGGATTGTTTTCCCCTTGGTTCTTTGTGCTTTGTTGCTTTTGTCTCTTTTTACTTTTCTTTTATTTTTTTTATTTTTTATTTTTTTATTTTTTATATATGGATACTGTCTAAGGGTTTTTCAACATATGATCGTTTATGATGTTTTTTCCCCTTAGATCAGTCCAATTTTATTTAAAAATATATATAATTATATAATAATATGATATATATCATATATCTTATATATACCATATTATACAATATAAAAATATAATATGAAGAGCATGGTCGAATCTAGGATTTTGTATTAGGTGGGGCTGAACTAAATATCATATATATATATATATATATATATATATTTTGAGCAAGCTAACCTACCAAAATAATAAATAAGGATATAAAAAATAATTAACAATTTTTTTTTTTTGTTGAAATAATTAACAAATTTTTTTTTTTGGACTGACATAAGGGGAAAAAGTATCACAAGTGATCATATGCTGAAAAATCTCTATACAGTATCCCCACACACACACACACATATATATATATATATATGTATATATAAATGATAAAAGAAAAAAAAAGAGTAATAATAACCGAATAAGCATAAAAGCTAGAGGGAAAACAACCCCAAACAAAAAGTGACACGCATGCCATACAAAAAAGAAACCTAAAGCATCATGAAAACCGAAAAAGACTCCCGACCCATGCAGTTATTAAAAACCAACGAGGAACAAAACAGAAGAGTGGAGAACCACCAAGAATCTGCCTCCAACTCCAAAGCATGCTTAGACAGGGTATCCGCAACTTGATTCCCCTCCATGAACATTTAGGATACCTAAAAATCCATCTGCGAAATCTGGAAAAATACAATGTTGCCATGCTTGACGAACCGGCCAAGGAACCTGTTCAAAGCGAGAAGAGAGCAGCTGAATCACATAAGAAGAATCACTCTCAAGCTAGATCCGATGCCACCCATATTTCCAAGCAAAATTAATGGCCAGAGAAGCTGTAAGAAGCCCAACCTCTAACGAAAACACCTGACCAAAAGGGATATAAAAACAACCCTTCATAAAAGTAAAAAAATTATAGAAGACTCCCCCACAACCTCCAACTCCCGGAGAACTCAAATCGGCACCATCCATATTGACTTTGATCCAACCATGAGCTAAAGGCGACCAAATCACACTTTTGATAACTTGGGCCCTAGTAGAACGACCACGAAGATCGAACTGTCAAAGAATCATAAGATCATCCATACAATTATGCATATAACCAATCTCAAGGCGATTAGCATCAAAAACCGCACGCCAAACCAGAGAAAGAGCAGACCTGAATTCCATTGACTTACCTTTAAAGATCCACTGATTACGGGCAAACCGGGTTTGGAGGCTCCATTCTAATCCATGTGCACTAGCAACTTGAATCCTTAAAAGTTGCTATTTTTTGACGAGTTCAGTTATGATGGCAAAGGCTAAGGGTAGAGGATCTTTTCTTTGGAATAGCTTGTGTTGGGGCCGAATTTTATTAGAGGCGGGAAGTAGGTGGCGTATTGGAGCTGGTTTTAGTGTCTTGGTCTATGTGGATAGGTGCATCTTGTACCCCTTTTCTTTGAAGGTGTTTTCTCCAAAGATTAGAGAGGGTATTGTGCTAGTTAGTCATTTGAAATCTCTATTCGGGGAGTGGAATAGAGACCTAATCCGTGAAATCTTTGTTGAGGACTATTTGATAGCTATTCTCTCTATCCCCTAAGTTCTTTTAACATGGATTATTCGCTTTGTTGGCATTTTACTAATGACAGAGTTTACACGGTGAGAACTGGTTATAGGCTTGGTATGAGATTGGAGAGTTTTGACATGCATGGCTTTTCGGGTGGCCTATTGGTGGACAAATCTGTGGAAGATGAATATCCCCGCCAAAATTAAAATTTTCTATTGGCAGGCATATCGTCATTGTCTCCCACTTAAGATGAGTTTGATTGCTCAGAAAGTCCCTCGGGAAATCGCTTGCCCTGTCTACCATAAAAAGCTAAAAACGGTTTTGCATGGCCTTTGGGGTTGTAAGTGGTTGAAGGAGGTTCGTGCTGATTGTAGCTTTATGTCAAGGATTAATTGGGTTGATGGTATGCATTTTCTTGACTTCATTTTAAGTTGTTACCGTTGCTTAGATAAGGATGATATGCTGCTGCTGCTTATTGTGGTGTTTTTGGAGGGTTTGGTCTTTACGCAACAAATGGTGCACAGTCAAGGGAATCAAGGTTTTGAACTGGTGGTTCCTTGGGCAATGGGGTTTCTAAAAGAGTTCAAGAAGGCAAATAAGGTGCGTGATGGTGTGGCATTCACAAATGATTATGAGGTGGTGAAATAGCAGCCCCCTAGGCCCTGATTTGTACAAAATTAATATAGATGCCGCTTTAGATGTGTTGGGGGAGGGGGCTGTATTATAAGAGACAATTATGGTTAGGTTAATGTAGGAGTTATATTGTAACTTTTTTGGGCTTGTAATTGTACTGGGCTTATGTTAGCTTATATTAGACTTGGGCTTTAGGTGTGAGTGTTGTTTATATATGTTTGGTCTATAGCTTTGTAAATCAGTTGAATATTTGGATATATTTCTGATATTGGAATTGAATAGCAGAACTCTTTCTCTCGTTGCCATGGATTTGGCTTGAATCTAAGGACCTCCTGCGTCAAAGTTGTATCAGAGCTTCGGTTAGCTCCGAGGTTATGGCCAACGATGATGACGGTGGACTCCCGGCCGGAGGTGGAAATCACGGCTTGGAGGAATTTCAAATTTCTCATACAATCTTAGAGTGAAAGGTTGACTCAATTTCAAACGATTTGCGTCGAGCCATTGACACTATGAGAGCTGTGACAGAGAATCTCAGAATTCGGGAAAACAAAGCACCACCTGTTCGTCGTGCTTATGTTTCTCCAATAGATATGCGTGGTTAGAGAAAAGGCCGATGACATGTGCAACCAACTCCGCCTGAGTTTTCTGAGTCCGATGAAAGAGGAATTCATCATCGGAGGTATTGTGGTCGTGATTCAAGTACATATGAAGAAGTTGAACAATGAATTTTAGGGAAACCCAGGTTTACTGCTCAACCAAGGTATCTTCATCATAACCCATCTACATCTTCATCTTATTTACCATATACCCACTATCAAAAACCTCATCACCATGACCAACACTCAAATCTAATCCCTAGTTCACCCCACACTCACACACTCAATCATATACCCACCAAACCATTGACCTCTATTCCTTGCAACAAACCCATCACCAAATACATCTCAAACCCTCCACATCCATCTCCTTCAACCCAGTCACACTCACCAAATCAATTATCTACCTTTGACACCCAATCCATCAAAACCCCTCTTCTTGGTGATTAACCCATCGACCCAACACCACAGTGTTGTGAAACCCACAAACCCCAAATTCCATCGATTCGAAATTATACCTGAAAATCAAACTGAAATCACTAATACCCATACCCATTCCCATTCCAACCTTGAAACCCACCGTCCTAGCCAATTTCATGACCACCAAAACCCAATCTTCAATTCAACCCAGAAACACCACCACAACGCGAACACCAACGAAGCAACCTTGACTCTCGGCGTGTATAGATTGAAATCACAGAGTCGACATGAGTTGCAGCTGAGTTTCTGATTGAACAAAATATTCGAATCCTCATGTTTGGTTCTCTGCAAGAACTCGTCCATCAAATCCAATGGCGACAAAGGCGATGATGAAGTTGACCACTCCTCTGATTTCGGCGAGATGAAGGTCGACCAAAAGGCTTCTACGAGTGATGGAAGAACATTTGGCCGTGAGCTCCTATCAGCACCAATGAGGAAAGAAATCATAATTTTTTAAGAAATGACCCTTGAAAGATAATTGGGCCAAGTTTGTTTTGAGACAAATCTGGCCCAACAGTATACTGACCCAAGTCAAGCTCGAAGGGATTTGTGCACAAAACAGATAAATACACCTACCAAGCACAATTTTGATCAGAAGCAGCACAAGCCTAGCTTGCCTAAAGGTAACCTCACAACCCTCATTGATATGATAGTGTCTAATTGGTTTGATTGTGAGGAAATTTCAGTGGATGAAATTATTGAGAGTGGAAATATTGCCAAAATTGAGAGAGATTTGTGGATATGGAATTCAATGATAGCGGGGTATGTATCTAATGGGGTGCTTGATTTGGCTGTGGAAATGTTGAATTCTATGAGATTGGATGGCTTTGAGCTTGATGTTGTTACTTGGAACACTGTTATGGATGCTTATTGTAAAATGGGGCTCTGTGATGAGGCTTGGAAAATTTTTGAACACATTAAAGAGCCCTCTATAATCTCATGAACTATATTGATATCGGGTTATTCGAGAATTGGGAAGCATGAAGTGTCACTGGGTATTTTTAGGGATATGATGAATTGTGGGGCTTTGGTTGATTCACATTCTCTTTCTAGTGTGTCTATCTCTTGTCGACATTTGGGTGCTTTGATGTATGGAAAAGAGATACATAGTTATAGGGTGAAAGCAGAGAGTGGAATTGGTTTTTACAGTTCAACCGGTCCAACCTTGTTGATAATTTATGCAAAACACAATAGAATTCAAGATGCAAAGAGATTGAAGGCTCTTAGAGATGCTAGTTCTGTTGTTCGCTAGATTGTTGGTACATTATGCATGTGATTCGAGAATGTCAAGACCAAAGGGGCAAGGCGACGCCAATGGCGAATAGCTTGGGCTTTTTCAGCATGCTGCTGGATAATTGTTTTGGTACCATTATGGCTTTGGGATGCGCTTCAAAAGGACTTTTCCGTTGGGGTTTACCACTCCCACAAGCCAAATAGGGGACTTTGCTCCATTGTCGTTCTACTAGTTCATTTCCGCGTGCTTCAACCAAACTCGAGGTCGAGTTCTTTTCGAAGAAGTGGTGACTGATGTATGAGTTATATTGTAATTGTTTTGGGCTTGTAATTGTATTGGGCTTATGCTAGCTTATATTAGACTTAGGCTTTAGGTGTGAGTGCTGCATATATATGTTTGGTCTGTAGCTTTGTAAATCAGTTGAATATTTGGATATATTTCTGATATTTGTATTGAAGAGCAAAGCTCTTTCTCTTGTTGCCATGGATTTGGCTTGAATCTAAAGACCTCATGCGTCACAAGTTAGGCTGCTGCAGCTGTACGGCTGGAAGCAGGGTATTCGCCAATGGTGGAGGAGGCAATGGCTCTTTTACGAGGGAAGGATTTTGCTTTAGAATCCGATTAGCTGCCAGCTGTGGTGGAATCCGATGCGTGGGTGGGGGTTTGTTAAGTTGGTGAACTTTGTGAGTAATAATTTAGCATATGTTGGGCTTGTGATTCAAGATATTCGGTCAGTGATTCAAGATATTCGGTCAAGAATTCTAATAGAAAAGTTCATGGGAGTTCAGTTTGTTCTTAGTATTGGGAATCAAGCAGCTCACTTACTTGCGAAAATGGCTTTGGAACAATGAAGATAGGTTTTGGTTAGAAGATTACCCTTATGGATCATTGTATTATGGTTGATAAACCAGACTAATTTGTTTCTCTGTTTCACTTTTAAAGCTTTTCTTTCTTCAACCAAAAAAAAAAAAAAAACACAACAATCACAAACCATCCCACCACAACCTCCTAAACACCGCCAGTCACCACAAAAACCTAAATAATATTTTCATAACATTTATAAAGTTATCCAATATTAGCACATCAACCTGATACAAGGAATTTATAGGAGATTATAAATTTGAGATTTAGTAGAAAGGAACCTCACTCAACTCATAACCTCGTTATTATCATTATTGTAGGGAAAAATAAACAAATAAAAGTGTTACACGCAGCGGAAGCGATACTAAAGACGATTTAGTGACTTTTAAAATTTTTCCTTTATGAACCTTAAACCCTTTTAATCAATAAACATGCATATATATCAACAAAAGTAAATTACCTCTTGTCGCGTGATCCGATTGACTTACGTCGATGGTAATCCGCAAGACCTTCAATCCGAGCACGAACGTGGATCACCTAGGAGCGTGGTCTCCCTTTCCTTTGAATTGCAAACCTGTGAATGGACCAAACAAATACTTTCTTTTCTTTGTTAGTCACAAAACAATCAAAAGAATGTCAAAATTATTCCGGTCACTTTTGAGTTCACAATCTTATGATCGAAACTCGCGTGAACCTAGATCGATATCGTATACACAAGCTTATTGATGTTTAAGCAATTGTATACTATCAAAGAATAATTTTTCACTCCTTTTTGTCTCTCTAGAATAAAAACTCTCTTAGAATTAAGAAGAAGAAGAAAGAAAATAAAAACTCAAGCACCAATTCATTGATGTGGCCGAACCCTATAAGAACATATATATAGGTTGGCCGAATTTTTCTTCTTTTTCCTTTAGGGTTGCCGAATTCTATGTAGTATCTAATTAGGGTTGGCCGAATTTCATCATGTCACTTATATAGGGTGACTGAAATTCAACCCTAATTCTTTTTAACTTTATAGACTTCAAACCCTAATCCAACTCTTTTATTTTTATTCTTTTATTTGACTAAATAAAAAAAAAGACTCCTTATTTGATTAAATAAATAATACTAATTTATTTATTTACTTATCAAACAAGTCTTTTACTTTTAGGAAAGATTTGTTTCTTTAATTAAACAATTAATCAATAAATCAATTAATTCTTATTTAATTAAAACAAATGAAACAAAATAATATTTTTAGGTCAAAACTTTAACCTAGCCGCCCCACTTATATAAAAGATGGTCCTAATATTATTTTCCTATTTCATTTAATCCATTGGACTTTAAATAAAAAAGCCCACATGTGAACCAGACCCATTCTTACTAAAAGAAACAAGCCCACATGTCTTTCATTAATATATTAATATAATTGAGCAGCCCATTACTTAAATAATGTGCAAATTATATTCTTAATATATTAAATGCAATTCTAGATGGACCCTTAAATTGGTCCGGTAGAATATATCAAGTGATCCATGCAAGTCCGTGTGGATTGGGGATCTTGGCGGGCCATCTAAATTTAAGCTTCAATAGACATAACCTAATCACAATCAACAAATGATTCACTTAGGTCCGATCCATTAATTTTAACTCATTCCACTAAAGAGCTAAAACTGAACTCTTAAATAAAGATAGAAAAGGAAGATGCTCCTCATTCATACCCTAGACAATCATATTGGAGATAGTGTATCCTCGTGATTAATATCAGTAATCGCCAAGAGTTCATAGACCGCCTATAACTCTCCAAGTTACCATATTTACTCATATGACCACGTTTTGAACTTGGATATTTTGACTTGTCCAGAAGCCATGTTTTCAATAGACACTATTGAAAACTCAACGTTGAGATTTAATATCCAATTACCTCAAAACATCCATATGATGATATTATACTCTCATTTAATTAAATGGAGTCACGATGTCCATGTCTATAAATGAAGTCCTCTATCGATTAACAAATGAATATCACCAAACTATCGAGGATAGACTATGCGATATAATCGTACTCATTGATAACTCAAATGATATCACTTGCAACCATAAGTCCATCATTTATCTCAGGATTAAGATAGACTCTCCGATTGTCCTGATAATGAAAAGACTATTATCTATTGACGGTTCTAGATAAAGCTTTTCATTGTGATCCAGTTCAATGCACCCAGTGCACTAGATCCTTTTGCTCGAAGACACTCCGATGATTTTAGACTCATCATATCTCATTTGATCCCACTCAAATGCTAGCAAAAGAATTCTACAACTTTAACAAGATAAAGGTGCCCAACCTTTAACTTAAGTTGTGAACAATATTCAAGACTAACTAAAGAATTGTGTCTACCACATACATATCCAGATGTACGAACAATTCTTCTTTTCCCATAGTCTTTAGACCTTATGATTATTTACTTTGACAATTATAATACAAACTATAAATGCTATACGATTTGTTAAACCAGAAATCACTTTATTAATATGAAAAAGATTGTTAATTACAACATTACACTCTTGCTATTGAGCATAATCCTAACAATTATTTCATGATTTGTGATTATGGTATTTACTAAAAACAATTAGAAATCAAGTTACGTGGACCCCACATACAACTTTTAACTAAAAGCATTAGAAAATGGACTAGTTATTGCTATATGGCTACAGCTTTTGGTGTGGTGGATACAGTCAATGTCTTAGGAGATTGTATGTGATTAGCTATTTGTATCGAATGGGTGTAATATGAGTGAGTAAGGTAGCACCACCAGGTTTACCAAAGTGTACTTTGAAATTGTAGCCTTTTGGGCAAACATGCCACCAGATAAAAAATAAATGTTAGCACAAATTTGTCTTATCCTTTTCATGTGGTGTGCGCAGTTATCAGAATGTACAACAAGGGTTTTATGACTTTATGCTTTGTAAGTAGTAACATAGTAACATACCAACAAGCAACTAAGTAAGCAAGCAAACCTCTCAGAGGCAGAACAAAGTCACAAAAGCTAAAACTCATTAATTCCCTACTTGGGAAGCAACACAATGGGTTGTTCTAAGGATTTCATTTGTTTCGCATACACAAGAGATTATACATTTCTTATAGGGTCATTGCAGCAGTATCAATATCTTAATCGGAAAATCTGCATTTATTATAACCATGTTACGTACACCTGTATAAAAATAAAATTAAAAAATACCAATGTAACTTAAAATTCATAATTCACATTTTATATTTCGACTGCTGAGAATGCAGGTTCCATTTGCATTACACAGAGACGATATCAGCAACAGAAAAACTAGCAGAAAAATCAAAACTTACAGTGTAAATACCCAAAATTAACAGCTACTTGATTAATGTTTTAGGTTCATTTACAGCTACAAATACAAAACAAGGTGTCTCAATAGAGCATTAAAAATATAAACATTTTGCAAGTGTACCTATCAAAACTCAATCGATTAGCTTCAGTTGATCAATTTGGGACAACTTTTATAGCCCATTGTTAGGGTTTTTTGAAGGTTTTGTTGCCTCTCAAACCCAAAAAAAAAACAGTGAAGCTTGGCTGCAGGCGTTTACCACCCATGTCTTAATCGGAAAATTTTAAATAACTAAAAAGAAACAAAAAAACAACAATACAACACCACATTCCATATCACAAAAAAGGTTCAAAGTATATTATTCTGCATAAGCATTAACGCTACACGATACACATAGTTAAACATAACAAGACACTTGAAACCATTAAAACTAAATTAATCCTAACCTTAATCAGACCTTACAATTACTATATGTCCTTAAGTGGCACAACATAGAACCTAACAGCAGCATAAAGGCAGAAAATCACAAACAAGAATGTAGCTCTTGGGTCTCTCCGAATCAGCAATGCTTGAAATCTTTCGCCCTATGATGCCATGTCCCCAACCACAGTTTGAATCCTTCCTGCCATGCTCCTTAGCTGATCATACCTTATTCTAACAATGTCTACACTCCTGTTTGTAGGGAACGAATCAAATTCCTCATCAAATTCATCAGGGTAGACACTCTCAGCTTGAGACAGCCTTGTATCCATGTGAGGCGGGTTGCGTGGTCTGGACCTGTATCGCCAATGTCCCACAAATGATAGGAATCACAATACTATAGGGATTATGAGCTCATGCATTGTAACCAGAATGAGGAAAAATGCCACAAACAAAGTTGAGTAGACTGGTTTGTGCTAGTTGTGGATAGACTCAATCCCACAGCCCATGACAACAAGACCAGATATCACATTCATTAGCCTTAAAAAATTAGCCTTGCTTCTTCTCATGCTCCATATATAAGAGTCATGATCAAGCATATACTTCACCACCTCTCGCCCTAATGGTGGCTCAGCCCGGTTAAGGTGTGACGACACCACATTCATAGCTTGGTACCTCAAGCTCTCCAATTGATTCACACTCAAAGGATGCACATAATGCATCTTTGGTAGCATTGGCATTGTGTACATATGTAACATATTACCTATACTAGCACACGAAAACCGCACAGCTAAATGAAGCTCACCCATTTTTTTTACGCCGGTAGGGTGCAACATAAGAGGCGGGTATGAGTGAGTGTAAACTCGATCAGATTCAAGCGTTGATAGCCTGATTCTAACTTTTCCAATACGATAATCAAGAGCACCAACATTTTTAATCATGCTCTTATAAAGCCTGCAATTATCAAACACCCCAACTGTGATAACCGTACAAGGATCAAAAACTTCCCAAGTATATTGCTTATTCCATTTTGGAGACAAAGTATCAACCACAGTTCGGGTTCTTACCCATTTTTGGCCATACTTTGCAACATAATATGCGTCAACAGATCCTCCTTTCCCCTATTTGATCTTCATTGGCATAAGCCCTGTTGCATCTAAAATGCCCATTTCAAGAACACCAATCTGAGGTTTCCATAGTTGTTTCGCTGTCGGCTTCACATCATTGCTATACATTGTTGCCTCATTAAACACATGGTAACCCCCATCAAGGGAGACCCTAAAATGAATTCTAAACCCAAATCTTGTCATCATAACTTTTGACTCTGTAGAGTTTCCAAAATGATTATCAAGATTAAACCACCTAGAAATCACTTGTTTATCATAAGTTCTTCTCTCAATAGCACCCATTGGAAGCACAACTCTGCCTACAATCTCATCTCTACCCGGTTCAACACGATCCTCAACTGAAATCAACACATAATCCTCGAATGGCTCCACAACCACGAAGAGCAAATCCTCTTCCCAGAAAGGATTTGATAGGCTCATTGTTGCACTGGGTGCTGCCATTTTAATCCTCAAAACCTGATTCCCCACCTGAACTTTCGCAAAGAGCTCCGGAAACCTCATCATCATAAAGCTTTTCTCGCCTGGGATAATATCTTGAGCTTCAATAACAGAGACTCTCAAATACTAAAGCTTTGAAGATAAATAAACCTTGGATTTGAGAGAGCAAAGCCCATCCAAATGCACATTTGCTATTTTCGAATGCCATGCCTCTACAAATGCCTTATCTGCTTGAGTCCCATACCATATTGAAACCATAACCTTTCCTCCTCTGGCCTTGTCACCTTTTTAGTCTTCCATTCTATACCATTGCGGTGCTAATTGACTTTCTGGAGGTACCCTTCTCGGAACTTCGTTTAAATCAAACCAAACCCTCCCTAAGAAGTCGTATTTGTTGCTTTCTTTAACAAAAATCTCTGCCATTGACGACTGTATACAATCCTTTGAAAAGGTGAAAACTTGGTCCTACTCTGCATTGTTAGAATGCACCCTCTTTGTGATTCCTCTATAATTCCCTAGTTTCACTTCGGCTACAATTTCACAGCCACAAAAAAATGAAATATCTTTTGCTTTCATAAGTCTAACATAAAGATATTGCACTTGCTCGACAAGATCATAAGTGGAACTAGTTTTGTCTCTGTTCAAAGAATCGCCACCAAGATTAGGACTGGTCGCTTTTAAAGAAAAAATCAGTAGACCCATTAGAGTACAGTAGCCGGTCTAGGAGCAGTATTGATGATGATCGGTTTAATCTCACCTGGGTTGGTCCCACAGGCTTTGCATGGTTTTGACCCTGTTGTGTTGGATTATTAGCTGTTTGACCAGTATTATGTTGTTGAACTTGCATATTAATAGGACTTTGTTGTTTCAACTTCTTGTTCTTGTTTTTATTTGAAGAACGAGAAGGAGAGAGTATGTTACTAAGACCAGTTATTTGTTTGAACTCCTCTCTTGTGGACACATAAACTTTTAAGCTTATCTCTCCTTTTTTATGAGAAAACAAGCTTCTTTTATCAAGAATATACAACTGAGCAGTCACCTCACCTTATTTAGAAAAATTAAAACCCGGAACCCTGACCCTACCGAGAAAGTTACAGCTATTGCTGGACCTCATCTCATTGAAAATGTTGACTTCTATAGACCTGTAAGGAATATCTGCTACGTTTTGGATGTCAAACACCAGCTTCTCGTTCCAGATAGAATTCAACTTGACTTGGGTTCTGAGTCTTTGGTTCTCGAACTCAACTTCCACAAATGGCGAAGATGACCCCTCTCCATCTTTGGGCATCAAGTTGTGTGTTGCTACCACCTCTACAACTAGCCTCTCTTTGCCCGTGGCAATGTTGCTGCAGTTCATGGTTTGGTTGCTTCTTTTTCCTTTGAAGAAGAGCCAAAAACGGAAGAGAGAGACAGAGAAAACAAGATGAAGATAAAGGTTTAGTCATTGGTCAATAGGGAGGCTCGAGAGAAGATGAACTGGTAAAAACTAAAAATTAAAAAAAAAAAGATAGAGAGAGAGAGAGAGAAAAAAAGCATGGACTCAGAACATAAAAGAGCGTGCAACTTAGTTATTCTCCAGACAATTGAGAGAGAGAGAGAGAGATTTGAGTTGGTAACTTGAGAAGACAGACATGAGACACACATATGCATACCCACCTTTTGTTGTGCACATGATATACAACACATCAAACATAAAGCAAGGATAACTCTGCCAGAGTGGATATCGTGGGACCCCTTCTCAAACATTTTTGATTCTTAATGTTAACCTGTCTTTTAAAACTTGGTTTAGCAGCAGGTCAACAAATATTTTATGCATGGTCATCGAAGTGCCATGCGTGTGTTACGAAGGCACTATTCAGTTTTGAAATAATAGGTCCATCCAGAGAGCGTGCCAGAATCCTATAGAGAATCCGATTTTTTTATTTATTTGTTTTATAGGATAGTAATGTAACACAACCCATTATCTCAAAGTCTGAGGTTTTTTTGACAAGTATTTTGTCTTTTCATAATGTTCAATGTATACTTTTGTGTATTTTAATTTTGAAGGTGCATGTAATAGTGTGGTTTTGTAAGCAGCATGGCTACCACGTGGGTCCTGAAAGGGGAATTTGAAAAATCCCAACCTGTCAATGAAAGCGAGCCCTCTACTTAATTGTTATGACCCCTGTTGCCTATTTATGGACTGAAAGCTACTATTCAAATCTTCGGGCTAACACTCCCATAAGAGGGGAGAGAGCACCCACATATAAGTGGGAAAGCACCCACACCATTGGTGGGAAAATTGACCTAAAGCCATGCATACACTAGGCCTCGATTTCGGGTGGTGAGGGTTTCCAAAGGAAAGACCCACCACCATGGCAAGAGGCCATGTATGTCGCTAATAGTTTGATTCTATTGGATTAATATTAGTGCACAAGTAACCAAATTTTAATATATCTAACTACCTAGTCCGACCCCAATGGGAATTGAGGAATTAATAAAGGATGAGAGCAATTGCAACAAAATTTTATTACAGTATTCAATAACTTTTGGAAGTTAAATATATAAATAAACTACTTTGCATCCCATACGACGTGCGGGAACCGTAAAACAATATAACGTAATCGTTATCCAATTTATATTTTAAATTTTTTTCATGTGTATTCTTCTATTTTTACTTTCAATATTCTAATTTTTTCAAACGTTTCTTATATCAATCCTTTCAACTTGAAATTTTGACATTTTTTTTTTTATTATTTTGTTTACAATTTATGATGTAAATCACTTGATTTTGTGAGAGATGAATAAACAAAAATAAAAATAGCATAAAACAACCTTTTTTTTTTTTTTTTACTAAACTACTAATATAATATTAATATGATATAAAATGATAGATATAATCTTACAATTGAAATTAACATATATTAGAAAGAAAAAAAGGCACTAAAAATCAATCGACTACAAATTTCTGCAATTACATTTAAAATGTACAAAATAAAGTTTTCAACCAAAAATTTAGGGCATCTCCAACCAAGCTCCATTTCTCCATTATAGCGCAACTTTTCTTCTCCAACCGAGGCACCATTTTTTGCGCCAGAGTGCAGCTCCTCTTCTTCCAGCGCCAGATCTAGCGACCCTTTGAGAAATAGCGCAACTCTTGCGCTACTTTTTATTGTTTTTAAATTGTTTGATTGGTTTTGATTGGTTGAAAGGGAATATTGAGTGGAATATTCTTTTTAGAGTAGGATTTGAAGTTGAGGGTTGGAGATGAAAGTGTGAAAGTTGCATCATTTTGGAACAAAGTTGCAATAAATTGGAGTTAAGGGTTAGAGATGGTCTTAATGATTTGCTGAAATTTCTAATTCAAATTATCAAAATCATTGTTTTACACTCTCTAAATTGATGTTCTAATTCAATCTCAGGTTTCTGAAGAAGATAAAGTTAAAATAATCTACCACAACTTAAAAATAATAATAATAATATAAATAATAATAAAATAAATAAGAGTTGTATTTGTATAAATACCTTAAAAACAGTGGTAGCTAGAGCTCTGAACTTTATCAAATCATTGGCAAACGAGTGTAGCACATACAGATTTTGATACCAAAAATAAACATTAAAATTCAAGATTTAATTGTAAAAATAATTTATAAAAAGCATTTCATTATTATTACCTCTTTTTTTGCGATCACGTAACATCATGGCTTAGACTTTAAAACCGACTGACCAATCACCTAAGCCTATTGAATAAATATATCAACACTATAGTTTTAACTAAAACCCAAAAAAAATATAAATTTTAAAACACCAAGGTGATTTTGCAATGAACAATACCTAAAACCATTTCTTTGATTGCTCTAGCCGATCTCAATTTGAAATTTTAAAGATGAAGTCAAACAAATATGATTCAATACAAAAAAAAAAAAAAAAAAAAAAAAAAAGATTGTACATAGAGAGAAGCATGACAATTTGTTAAAAAAAAGGATACAACAAAAATATAACTTAGTAAAATATAAGTATTTTTTTCTTAAGTTGAAATAGAAAAAAGTGAAATCGTAAATGATGAATCTAAGAGGATTTAATGGGTTGTAGGGATTTGGACAGGAGAGGATGACTGATAAACGTCATCAATTGAGTGTTAGGATTGAGTGATAAACAAACATAGCAACCGAGAAAAAGAGTTTTTGACATTTTATTTTGGGTAGGAATTAGCAGGCTTTTCAAACACAACAAAAATTATATCAAAGGTAAAAAAAAAAAAAAAAAAAAAAAGATAATTGCATAGAAAAGGTTTTTATTTTTTTTATTTTTTATTTTTTTATTATTTATTTTTATAAAAAAATTAAATATGAAAGGTTAGTTTGTGATTTATTATTTTTAATTAATTATGGGATTGACTTTTGATTTTATATACTAATTAATACGAATTTAATAAAATAATTAATAGTATATAAAAATCAAAAGTCAATCCCATAATTAATGGGATAATGAATAAAAATAAAGAGTCAATTTCATAACTAATAAGATAATGAATAAATTCTCTTAATAAACAAAAAAAAAAAATAACTTACAAAATAATTTTTTTTAGAGTAACTTACCAAATATTATATAAATAACTAATTAACAATACGTTTATTAAAAAAAAAAAAAACTAATTAATACGAATTTATGGCTTGTTGGTAAAAAAAATTATGATTTGTCTTTTAAACTTACCAAATAATATTATACTTAAAAAAAAAAAAACTTAATAATTAAAAATAAATGATGAGATTGATTAATAAAATTTATTCTCTATCCTATTAGTTACCGCATTGTCTCTTGATTACCTATAGACTTTTTATTTACGAAAAATTATTACAATTAATAACTAATTAATAGCTTTGGCAAAAAAAAAAAAAATAATAATAAATAAAATTGTGGCTTTTTTTTTCTTTCGAATCCGGTTATGATTTGTCTTTTAAACTTACCAAATAATGTGATACTTCAAAAAATAATAATAATACTTAATAATTTAAAATCAATTATGAGATTGGTTAAGAGAATTTAAAAATATGTATGACTTGTCTTTTAAACTTACTAAATAATATAATACTTAAAAAAAAAAAAAAGGATACTTACTAATTAAAAATCAATTATGAGATTGGTTAAAAGAATTTATTCACTATCCCATTAATTATAAGATTTCCTCTTGATTACCTATAGATTTTTGATTTACCAACAAATATATATATTTTAAAATTATTACAATTAATAACTACTAATAGCTTTGGCAAAAAAATAATTTATGGCTTGCATTTTAAACTTACCAAATAATGTAATAATTTAAAATCAATTATGAGATTAGTTAAGAGAATTTATTCACTATCCTATTAATAACTGGATTGCTTCTTGATTACCTCTAAAAAAAATATCCTATTAATTACTGGATTGCTTCTTGATTAACTCTAAAAAAAAACCTATTGATCTTTGATTTACGAAAAAGAAATTGTATTACTAAAAATTATTACAATTATTAATAATTACTTTTTTTTTTTTGAAAACTATTAATAACTAATGACATAGATGCCATATGTTTATCGCAAAAATCTCTCCAAGGGTGATATAAGCACATCTTCCTCATATTTCTCTACATCGAACACCATACACATAGAAGTAATGAACCCGGTCGGTAAAGGCTAGCTTTTTGTCCAATCTTGTTGAACAAGCCGAGCTTGCAATATGAGATATCAAAATCTCTCTAAGGTTTATTGGCTTGTTAGACACCAAGGCATACACAATCTTGACCTTTTTGTTATTCAACTTCGTGGCATTTGATGAAGGCATAAGATTGGCACAACAAAAAGATGCCAAAAGGCACTCACTTTGGTCAATTCATTTTGACTAATGAACACACGCCTACCCTACTAAAAGTTATCGTCATCACAAAGAGTTCTCCCCATTTCATTTAGATGATCCATGTTCTCTATATCAAGAAAGTCTGATGAAATGTCAGAGCGAAGCTTCAAGAAACTCATTGATATTTTCCAAGCAAACTCTAAAGACAACACCTCTTATACTCACCCGTGCATTTTCAAAAGTATTACTATGCTTAAATTCATGGTAGAACTCTCTAACCATACTCTCATTGATAACACTGAGCATATTAATTCATGATCCCCAATGCCTATCTAAGATAATCCGGTGAACATAAGAACCCCTACACTCACATAAATCCACACCTCTTTCCAAGGTCAACTTTTTGGTACCCATCACACCTAAAGGGTTCAACCTATTGGTTTTGGGTTTCTTAGAGGTTTTAGAAGTGGATTTTTGTTTTTCTATAGGTTGTGGAGGATAACCAAGACCGGATGGCTTAGATCTTCCCATAGCTTTTGTGTAGAAGAAAAAATATCACAAGAAACAAACATGAGTGGAATAAACAATCAAGTTAGTCCAAAAAGTCATAAATGTAATCAAGTAGAATAAATATACATACAAAGGCATTTTCAAGATAATAATGAATCATAATGCATATCAAATAATATGAGATAAGAATAATGCATTTCAAGAATTCAAATGATCAATATGCCAACTTTTTCACAAGCAAATCATGTGAACAAATTATAAAAGAGAAAAAAGTCTAGCATACAATGCCCACCACCCCCCCCCCCCCCCCCCCCAAATAAATATACTATCTAAGATCAAGATAAGATATTGTTCACAATGATATTCACACAATCACACATTCAAGCAGTTTAAAGAAACACAACAAAATAAGCTTCACAAACTATAAGAGATACATCAAGATTTTCAATCTCTCTCATAATTCTTCTAAAATTGCTAGAATATCAAGTACACTTATAAGCAAAAGTGTATGTGTGAATTTGCTTCAAGCATATGTAAAAGAGTAATTGGATTATCAACATACAAACCATATCAACATCTATTCATCTTAAGCTTTTTCATAAAAGGTCAAATCAATTATCATCCGGAATTTTTGCTTTTAAGAGAATATATTTCAACATATGGGTGTGTGTGTGCACGTGGCTCATCAATCAATTTATGTTTTTCAACCCGAGCAATCAAAATTTTCAACTATAGTCATTTAAGCTTTTTGAAGCTTGAATCAAAGATTTTTTTATTTTATTATTCTTTTCAACACTTCTTTGATTTTTCTTATAAACATAAACATATACACTTCATGACGGCTTTCACTCATCATAATGGCGTAGCCCTTTCCTACATTGGGCGGCTGTACAACTAATATGTGTAGCCCATTCCATGAAGGTGCTCGTTGAGTTCATTGTAGTTGCCGAAGCAAAATGGATACTAACCATTGGTCATCTTTAATGTACTAGTCAAAAGACGTCTAGGTGTATCTATAACTTACATATTTTTAAACTCAACATACTTAATCAAAACATATAAGAGAAGCAAAGTGTGCACTTTTTGAAAACCAAGTTTTAAGGCTTAAAAGTGCATGATCTAAAAGCAATACAAAGAGATTTACTCAAGATCATTACTTCTCAAGAGAGTAGCTTTCAAAGAATACGAAACTCATATTTTTCAAAAGTACCACTCATCATTCAAACAATTACAAGAAATAACTCATGCACCGTGTATAAGATCTTTGTGAACAATTTCACTAAATGATCTCTAGGGGTGCGTTTGGTAAGCAACGCGGGACGGGACAGGACAACGTGGGAAAGTTTCTTTTTGTCCCACGTTTGGCACGAATTTTGCATGGGACAGAATGGGACAAAATGGGACAAAAATCACCAAATTCTGTCTCACCCAAGATCCTAGGCCAGACTTGTCCCATGCATGAGACAAGTCTCAAAAAGACCTTTTTACCCTTAACAGTTCTGTCACAGACATTCCAAACACAATACATAATAATTGTCCCGTTTTGTCCTATTTTGCCCCATACCACCCTGTCTCATCCAATCTCTGTGCCAAACGCACCATAGAGGACAAATGTTAATGAGAAAAATATATATCCTATACAAGTTCTCTAATATAACATACCACATGATGTCATGCACACATAGAGTTGAAAGATGAAATAAGAAAGCAAGCTTTTAATGTAAAAATATACCTTAACAAGCTTTTTCATCAATGTAAAGCCTTCACTTTTTTATGAGCTCTCTTGGCTTGTTTGTCCTAATGACAACAAGTTGTTAGTGTGTCATCCCAAAAGAATAAAGACCAAATATTTCAACTCAAACAAATATATAAAAATGACTTTTTTTAAAATTCTTAACACAATATCACCAAATAGATTTCAAAAATCAATTTCTCTAAAGTTAATCAACAAATTTTGACAATCATAACAAATTGTGAGATAGTTAAGTTTATTGCCAAAGTTATAGAGATACAAAGCTAGCTAGCTTAGAAACTCAAACTTGATTTAAACTAAAAAGCTAACTCACATGTGCAACTTATATTAATGGAAAGAACACTCACCCTTTACATATTTGATTTTGGGTGAACTAACACAAAAATCATCACGATATTTCTTGACAACAATGTTGAACCTAGTATCGAGATTATCTACAATTTGATTCATAAGAATATCATTAATGCTCATCTCCTCAACATTGCTAGCAACACATGCTTTGCCAAGTTTCACACGATTCACACTCTTCTTCATCCAATGATTCTTAACATGCTTTGTAGAATTATCATGCACATCAACTTCTAATACCTTAGCATGCTTGAATTTAAGGTTCATCTCTTTATCTCTAGATGCCTTTCCTATTTTGCAATATTCAATATATTTATAGCACTTGGGCTTAATATGACCAACGATATTGCAAAAGTGACAAATATGAAAAAATGTAGAGATAGTACCTTCACTACAACAAATTTTACTTTTTATAGTATATCTTCATAGCAATTTTTTCGTAATGCTATCTAAAATCCATTTATTGTAGCATATTATAATGGAATGCTATGATAAATATTAAACAATAACATTTAGTTTTTAATAGCATTTAAAAGTTAATAATATAGCATTTTATCATTGTTGTAAAAGAACATTACGTCTACTATTTTAATTGATAAAATATAAATTTAACCTTAATTGCATAGCTTTTAAAAACAATGCTAAAGTATATCCCGAAATTATACAACATTCCAAGAGTGCTGTAAAATGAAATACACAAAAAAATTAAAAAGCAGGAAGCAAACCCACCTCTCGCCTCCTAATTTTTTTAAAAACATTTTTCCTTTTTTAACTTATTTAATTCCACAGCCCTAATTGCTTTAAAAAAAATTCAACAACCCTAACTTAAAAGGAAAAAAATAATCATTCTACAGCACAAGAAACACAAAACAAACTTTTCTTGTTTTATTTCCTTTTGCCCTCAAAGAACTCTTGTATATTGATTTATATTCTAGTGTTTTTCTCTTACTATTTCATTCCTTGGTTGCAGAACTTTGGAGAGCTCTATTGGGTAACAAATAACTGATTTGTATGTGTTTCTTCTTCTCCTTGACTATTTCTATCTATTTAAATATGAATTTATTCTTTGCTTTTTGTTACATTTGAGAATATAGGTTTCCAAAAATTATATATACATTTCATATTTTTATTCTATTTCTCTCTTTTTTTGTTTTTTTTTTTATTTTTTTATTTTCTGTCAATTTCCAGATTTCTTTCGATTTGGTGGGCTATTACTCTATACTTATCATCTACTTAAGAGTTATTGATAAAACTTGAAACTTCTCCAACCTTGGTGCATGTAAGTTATTTGATGAAATGTCGAAATAAAATTTTTTATTAGTTTGAAGGTGAGTTATTTGGTGCACAAAACTTGTTTGATGAAACGACTAAACTAATTTCTTTGAAGTGTTTTCTTGACAAAATTTAATACAAACCTTCTTTATTTGTTATTATTATTTTTATATAGTATCTTTTTGTTTTCTAATTTCTTTTCTTTTGCAGGACTTGTGTGTGTAAAACTAAACCGTATGAAAGTCTACAACAAAGCTTCTTAGTTGCAACAATCACAATAGAGCAGTGTGTGTATTGTTGAAGAAATAGATGTCATTACATGGTTTGATTATCTGTGTAATCACTAACTTTTGTATACAATGACATTTAATATTTATACTTTTTGATTAGAAATCTTTTTCTAACATGTGAGGTTTTTTTTTTTTCTTTTTGTAATGTTTATACTTTGTAACTTTCTTGAAAACTGTACTTTGTAAATTCTTTTGATTTATTAATAATATGAGTTTAGTAATTAAATAGTAATTATGTGGTTACATAACATCTTTAGAAAGTAAGAAGTATGAAATATAAAAATGCTATGAAAAAAGTAACAAAATAACATTTAAAAAATACTATAATGTAATATATTGAACCACTTTGGAACAATACTTGTCACACATAGAAAATGCTATGTAAAATGATAATACTATAGCTTTTCTAAAATGTTATAGTAGGATATTTCATAGCATTTTGAATTTAGAGTTATCACATGACAAAAATGCTATAAAATGTCAATGACTTTTAATTACACATGCTGTCATGACGTTCTTCTGAATGCTATCAAAGGCTTTTGATGGCATTCAAAGCATGTTACTATAGGTAAAATTTGTTGTAGTGCTTTTGGATTTGAAGAAGCACTAGTGGGAGTTTAGAAGGATACCTTGTCTTCCTTTTTACCTTTAGCTTTGGAAGGATTTGTCTTAGGAGATTTCTTGACTCTCTTTTTCTTTGCCTTGCTTGAAGGAGGCGATGCTTCCATGAGCTTCTCCTTAACTACCATGCTACTAGAATCTCTTAGAGAATGTGCAAGATTCACTCCATTTTTCACCTTGATTGAGCCACTAACTAGGTCCTTAATGGCTTGTCTGGCAATGCCGATCTCCTCAAGATAATCTTGCTCTTTATCCTACATCTTAGACATAATCTTTTCTTTATCAAAGACAAACTTTTCAACTTCTCTAAACTTCTTTACAAGATCATTCTTTTCACACATAAATCTATGAGAAGTTTCCACAAACTCATCCACTGGAATCTTGATCAAATCATCATTCTCCTTAACCTTTCTCAATGGTTCATCCCTTTCATTTTCAAGGCTCTTAATCTTAGCCCAAAGTTTGAGATCAGTAGTATTAGAACTAGAGCTTCCTTGATGACTTTGATCAACCTCCTTATCAACCAAAACTTGACAATTATCCTCTATATTTGAGTAAGAAGTCGTAAGAGCAACAAAGTTGCTAACATGTTCTTTTTCTTCACTTGAGGACTCGTCACTTGAGCTCTCATCACTCCTAGTGGCCGGCATAGCTTTGCCTTTCTTATCCTTATTAATCTCGTCATTTGGACATTTCGAAGCATAGTATCCATAACTTTTGCATTTAAAGCATTGAACTTTGGTTTTACTCTTGGCTTGACCATCCTTGTCTTTTCTTGGAGTAAATGACTTCTTGACTTCCCTTATTTTAGAGAGATTACCACTAGGCTTGGCACCTCTTCTCAAGAACTTCTTAAATCTTCTAACAAATAGAGCCATCTCTTTGTCATCATCTTCACTTTTCTCCTCAATGGCCTTGAGTGCAATTCTTTTACTCTTGGCTTTAGGTTTCAAGCTCATTTCGTAAGTTTGAAGTGACCCGAGCAATTCGTTGATACTCATGCTATCAACATCTTTGCTCTCTTCAATAACGGTCACCTTAACCTTGAACCTTTTGGGGAATGACCTCATGATCTTCCAATTGAGATGCTTTCAGGAGATTGGCATACCAAGCACTTGGCATTGATTAAAGATGCTTAGAAGTTTGAATTGGAAGTCTTCAAATTTATCTTTTTCACACATTTGCAAATTTTTGAACTGTGAAGACTTTCTAACCGCCATAGTTCCTTCATTGGTAACATGGAGAGCATCTCATGCTTCCTTGTCAAACTCTAGGTTTTGAATGTAAGTGAATTGATAACTATCCACTCCTCCAAAGATAGCATTCAACACTCGATGATGTCACTTTGCCAATTCGAATTCATTGACAGACCATTTACTCATAAGTTTAGAAACCATGATTCCATCTTTGAGCATCTTATATTTGGAGGAAGATATCCCTCTTCTACCATTATCCAAGCTCTTTCCTTAATGGAACGGATGTAAGCGTTCATCAAAAGTTTCCAGAACCCATAGTTGTAGCCTTTGAGTAGTGGATGCCTAGAATTGGAAGCACCTTCGGTCATTGATCCTTCTAGAACAACCATGACTTCAAAATACTGACAATTTTCGTTACTTGTACTCTGAATCTCGTTAAGTCCTTTGTAACGACCTACTCTGAAACCAATTGAAATATACAAGCACGGTTAAATTTCCTAAAGCTAACATAGAATGAGGGTGGGGGTGAATAAGTTTTTAACCTCTTTTCAATCTCTTGAAAATAAATAAAAGTTTGTCCCTTTAGATAGCTTACATCACTACACCTTAAAGTCCATGAAAGCATGTATAGACTTCATTGAAAGAACATTCAAATGAACATGTCAAGAAAGTCTATTATTTGCAAGTGGAGAGATTTCACTAAAATATAAATCAATCGACACTTGTATGTACATTGATATTCTAGTAATCACAAATATAAGTGTAATAAAGACTAAGTACAAATATAACTAAAATCAACAAACACACATGATATATATATATATACAACTAAATTAAATGTAAACTTACATTACTTTCTTTACAAGTATCTTGTTTACAAAAATGTGTATGAGTTATGATCTAAACAAGATACAACATTACACATATAGATATAAGAGAGAAAAAGAGATAAAAAGAATTAACACGATATTTTTTACACGGTAAAACCTCCAAAGAGGAAACATCCACGAGTTGATACCACAACCACCGGCAAACTATCTTTCACTATGTCGAATAAAAGCACACCCTCAAAAGTGACCAATCCATATGATCCACTCTCTAAGATATCCCTTCTATTATATCCTCAGGTCTAGTGAAAGACTTGCCTACTTTTTATCCAACACACATCACATGTCTCTAGAAAGCAACTTTCTATCCAAGACACTTCACTCATGTCTCTAGAAAGAGTTTTTGAGTGACTATTTGGATCACCTTGATCCTAGCCAAGACTTCCTTCCTCAACTATCCGGGTCACCTCGATCCTAGTCAAGACTTCCATGCTTAACTATCCGGATCATTCCGATCCTAGTTAAGACTTCTTGCTTAGATATCCATATCATTCCGATCCTAGCCAAGACTTCATACCTTTTGCAAGGCAATGATCTAAGTGAAGTGCAAACTTGTAATCATGATGCAAAACACATACAACATAGAATATATGATCAATATATCCTATGGAAACTAGAAATGATCAATGAGCACACAAAGTATATTTTTTCTAGTTTATAATTCAAACAAATGTCATCATACAAAATGATGCATGTCACATATGAAATGTATGGATTAAGTACACTTCATGAAGAACAAGACATAGACATGAAAGTACATAAACAAAAATTGTCTAGTTCTTTTGTCATGAACAAAAACCTAGAAAATGTAATCCACCAAAATTACACATGAATCCTAGATTCTATTCATGCAACCTAAAGCGTTAAGAACATGTTCAAAGCTTTAGCACTAAAACCAAAAAAAAAATGCTAGAATCCATAGATATGAACAATGAAACTCTCTAGCACTCATTTAGAGCATATATTCACAAAATAATAAATTAAATCTTTATAGGCTCTAAATATAAAATTAAATGTGTTAATCCTAAATATTTTCAATTGAATCAAACCTAGCACATATGAAGGCTATTAATCATCACCATAAAATCAATTAATCATACAAATAGACTAGATTATAAGCTAGTGACAATATAACTCACAAACAAGTGAAATTTTAGATTTATGAAAACCTAAATCACATTCAACTCTCTAATTAGACAAAACTAGCTTATAATTGAAGTTCTATCATCTAACAACATTTTTGCATGTAACATACAATAAAATAAGAAGAAGACCCAAGGTAATTGAACATTTGAAAGCTTAATCAAAACGTTTGTGTAGAAGTACGACATTGAGCATTTGAAAGCTTAACAAACGTTTATGAAGAAGACCCAAGGTAATTGGACATTTGAAAGCTTAACCAAAACGTTTGTGAAAGCTTAACAACATTTGTTCAAAAACTTGGAATTTGACTCGATACAAGTACAAAAACCATGTACGATAAATACATGGAAAGTTTAGTAACTTCCAACTCGGAACTCGAAAACCGAAAACTTATGAGTTAGTAATCGAAATGTTCGGAACTCAATAAGGAACAATATGATAACATATTCAAGTCCGAAATCAATAAAACACAAACAAACAAACATAAGAACACACATGTATGCCATTTCCTAGAGATAGTCTTGAACATGCAATTTTACAAAATTTGTCAATTTAAATCTAATGCATGTGCATACATTAATTATGTGTGTATGTGTTAAACCAATTGAGCACAACGATGTAGGGACACAAATGTTATGCAATATGTGTGTGTGCACCTAAGCACCTTACAAGAGGAAAGAGGTTTAAATATACATTCGATGTGCAACAAAGCTTGCTCCTCTTGAAGACTTCTTTTTGCATAATATGTTGTCATTTATTCTTTGAAGCTTGAGTCAACAAACCTAGACAACTATTCAATATAAATGAAATGGTTGTTTAGATATGGAATTTTGTCAACATGACTCAAAAACCTAACACTTAGTTCTTAGACCAAAAGACATTAATGTGATTGAAAGAAAATGGGTGTTTAGGAATAAGACCGATGTGAGTAGCAAGATTGTGAGAAATAAAGCTAGACTAGTGGCTCAAGGTTACACTTAAGTTGAGGGTGTAGATTTTGATGAAACATTTGCACTCGTTGCACGTCTTGAATCCATTATACTTTTGTTGTCCATTGCATGTCTTAATAAATTCAAATTGTTTCAAATGGATGTCAAAAGTGCTTTTCTCAATGGATACCTTCAAGAAGAAGTGTATGTCGAACAACCTAAAGGTTTATAAGATCCTCTATTTTATGATTGACTTATTTCATGACAAACCACATTGGGGATGATTTTGTAATGGGTAGATTAGGATCTCGAACACAAGTTTCCAAGCATCTCCGTGACTTTATGAGCAAGAGCAAAAGGTATATCACTTGACTTGATTCTTAATGAGATTAGAGCACACACACTGACACACTCAGACATTTGATTTATGTGATCATGCATTGCATTTCATCATGTGATATCTTATAATATGCATGGGTTTGATAAGTGTTAGATATGGTGTGGTTGTTTGGAGTAAAATGTCTAATTTCAGAAGATTGGATTTCAATGATTTAAATTTTTTTCAAAATTGACCATTGTATGGTCTTGTGACCATAATGTTTTATACAAAGATCCAAATTTGAATTTGAAATTTTTTTGACAAACTAGACACCCATACCTTTCCAACAGTATATTATTCATAATATTTCATAACCGTTGAGATTGGTTTTGAAATCTCTAAAGAGACCACTAAAAAAGGGCAACTCTGTTTTTATCAGAATCTGACCTTTGGTCATTCAAATGACCATAAATCTTTCTACAGACATCCAAATCTTGTTTTGTGAAAGGAATTAGAAAGTAGACATCTACACCATCCAAACGATATACTATACAATAGATTTCGATGTCCTTTGATCTTGTTTCAGTGCGCTTGAAGTTTAAGATGAAGTGATGTGGCATACTTCGGTGGCCCTGATCGTCGAATATGACTGTCGAATACATTCTACGGTCAGGACTACCATTTTGATTGCCGAATGCTTCCAGAAGGTTTATGGTTTCAAACAATGGTTTACTTCGGCAGCCTTGACCGATGTTTTGACAGTCGAATGCTTATAAATGTTTTTCTAACTTTTTCAAAACGGTGTAGATTCATTTGGCTTCTATAAATATCACACTTTCTCATCTTCTTCAAACAACTCACTAAATTACAACCCTAGAGAGAGAGTGTGAGTGATTTCTTAAGAGAGAAAGTTTCATCAAAGCTTCTTTGACTCTCAAAACCTAAAACATATGCATCCATTGCATCAATCTATCATGGGTCTTCATCATTCTTGACTTGGTAAGTAAGAACAAACATTTCTCTTTATTCATTGTTCTTATAATCCAAGAATTCGTTTTATTGCATATGATTTGTTGAAATCCTATAATGAATGGATATATTGATGATTGATAACATGATTGGGTTTGTTTTGTGATAGCTTTTATGATTAGGTTTATTTTTACCTAAATAGCTAATCCTTGAATATTCTTGTGAGATTATTTGATAACTAGGTTGATAGATTTATGTTTATCAAGCTAGTTAAGCTCTCTTGAATATTCATGGTTGTTTGATTATCAATTAGGTTGTTGAAAAATCTCTACACATCAAATTGAATCCACATGTATGGACATGTAGGAATTGTTTGATAGCTTATTTGATTAGGTTGTTCTTTACCTAAATAGATAGGCCATAAATATTCATGTATGATTAATTGATGACTAGGGTGATAGATTTACATTTGTTAATCTAGTCAAGCTTCATGAATGTTTATGTGCATTTTGATTAACAATTATGTTGTTGGAAATTCTCTACACAATTAATTGTGTTCACATGTATGGGCATGTTGACTTTGTGTGATAACCAAGATTATATGTCATTTATGCCATTTAGCTAAGTCTTTGTGTTTATACTTTTAGACATTGATAACTTAGATTTATTGATTCCATCTTTAAATTCCTAGTTAAGCAATTTGTGTTGTCTAGCATACATTGCATTGAGCATTCATTCATGTTCACACATAGACATTAATTCTCTTTAATTAGTCAAAGTCTTGTGGCTACGGGTGGTAGGCGCACAAGCAAGTGAAGCCTTGCATGTATTTTGTCAAGTTCCACTTTAAAAGGCCCTCGGGGAGATTAGGAGGTGCTTACGCCAAGAGTAGTGAATCGAGGGATATCATAAGGGATTGAACCAAGAGTGGTGATTGGTAGTGTCCATAGCCTGAGGTTATCGAGAGTGAGAGTGTGTATCACATGAGGGTGTAACCATATTTTCATATAGTGGATTCGGTGACTAAGTGACTAGCGTGGCTAGTCCCATGGGTTTTTCCTTGTTGAAGGTTTCACAAGCAAATAATCAAGTGTCCATTTTAATTCCGCATTTTACACTTGATTGTTGTTGTACGTGTAAGATCCTTGATTTGTATTGGCTTGATTTCATTGCAAAAACTCTCTATATTTGTAATAAGTATTGCTTAGGTGGTTCTTTGTGAAAAGCGATGTCTTATGCAAATATCATATTTAAGGGGAACATCGCATTCTTGGATGCTAATGTATCATGATTCTTTTTCCTCTTGCAAGACATAAGCACACACACACAATTCATTCATGTGTGTCTCTGCATCATTGTGCAAACATTTGGTATAACACATTCACACACATTTAAGTATGCTCATGCATTGGTCTCATATAGACAAACATTGTAGAATTGCATGTTTTATCACTATCGCTTAGATATGACATACTTGTGTGATATTGTGTTTATTTTTTATTTTTTTTGTATTTATTGTATTTTGGACTTGAACATGATCTCATATGATTCCTTATTGAGTCCTGGTCATTTCGGTTACTCATTAATAAGGTTTCGAGTCCAAACGATATAGCTATGCTACTTTGCGTTCTCATTCGTTGAGTTGTCTTCGTCGTCATTTTTCGAGATGAATTCTAAACCTTTTTGTAAAGTTTTATAGTCTTCGTTGTGCGTGAAGGAGTTACAATTTGTAATCCGAAGATAGATTCGAAATCGGAGTTCGGAGGCTTGAATACGACCGAAGAACGCGAGAGGTGCGCGAGAGGAGCGAGATTGGCCAAAGGCCAAACTTTGTGTGCCACACGGTTGGGATGCCTCTCTGCTCACGTGTGGCACATGTTTCCCACACGTGGAGGTGACATGTCTATCCATGGTTGGTCCATTTTTCCCTCCCTTGAATATTTTCAAAGGCTCTCATCCTTCCCTTCAAACATTAAGTGTAGAAAATTTGAAAAAGATGAAATCAGAAATTTTCTCTCAATTTTAGTTTTCTTATTTTGATCATAAATCTATCATACGAACTCAAAATCAAGTGATCCAAATACCAATATTGTTGGTCTTGAAGAGAGCTACAAACCTCAAGCATTTTCAAAGTCAAATAAATTCATGATTGTTAGCAGAAAGCCGTTCTTCAGTCTGAGTTTCATCTTTTTATGTGAGACTTCTTCTTGTCACTTTCTCTTTGATCATCTCTTTTAATATTCTTATTTACTAAAACCTTATATACAACTAGGTTTAAAACACTTAGTAGATCTATTGGGATATGTCTCATGGAGTGATGTGTTTTAGTGATTGACCCTATATGGGGAACTCAAGCAAATAAAGCAATTGCATACTTGTCACATGCAAAAATTTGATAAACATTATGCTTATTTATTTTGCTTGAGTAGCTTGGTTGCACATATACTTATATGATATTTTCCTCAATAAGTGTGAACCATTGCTTTGTTTGCAATCCATGTCATATTTATGTTCAAGCATGCATTTTTGGACTATGAGATATACTTAGGAAATACTCTTTAAATGACCTATGATTATCTCCATGACATGATGATTGATTAAATGACATGCTAAATATGAAAAGCATGAAATTCAAATGACATGCTCAAATGAAAAAGCATGAATTGATGATTGCATATTCTTAAATGCAAAACAATGTGTGAAAAGCTTATGAGACTCAAATAAATAAAGGATTTTGTATCCGTTCATAGGATTTTACAATCCAAATGTCTCTCCTTCTTTATTAGTTGAATGTGGCTACTATCATACGTGTATCTTACCCGGAAAAATCGAATAGGGTGCAAAAAGTCTCTCATGCCATGTTTCGCTTATAAAGTTGGATATAGTTGCTCTAAAATTTAATTCAATAAAACTCTATATCCTTGCTTTACTCATGACAAATGGTGAAATTGGTTTGAATTCTATTGGAAACCTTTGTCATTTGCTTTGCGAAATACCATTGTATTTTGGACTTGAATGCAACATGTGTTGTATGCAAAGCATTTTAATTCACACATTTTCATAAAATAAATCTTCTTGTTTCTCTCCAATTAATTGAGTTGCATAAAGTGGCTTATATAATTGTGCAAATGTCTTGTATGCTACTATCTTTCTTTGCTACAAGTGACCCGATTGGGAATATTCCTTTGCCTATATCATGACAAAAAGGGGGAGGACAAAAAGGGGAAGTAGAATGTAGTAAAGGGAGTTGCTAATTGTTAGTAGCATATGCGCATGTTGGGGAGAGTACATATTCAGGGGGAGTAACCCATTGAGGGGGAGCATTTCATTCACATACATTGCATGATGTTATGCTTAAATTCTTAAATGCAAATGCTTGTTTTATTTTCACTTGATCATCTCACATACACTTGCTTTGGAAAGTGTAATTTTTTGTTTTGAAGGGTTGATAGTTATACAAGAGATTGAAGACTTAAAGTGTTTTATATTTTAATATCTCTTTGTAATGTAGAATATCATTGTTATCCCATAGCTTCAATTATGTTGTGAGGATCAATGTGAGTGGTGGTTTTTTCACAAAATAGCCAAAGGGGGAGATTGTAAGGTCTCATAAATTGATTGGCTTATTTTGTGGACAAACCACAAGTGGGGTTTGATGTAAGGGTAGCTTAGGCATTTAATTGTTGATGTTTTGCACAACCAAGGCCATCTTAAGACCTCAAGAGAAGAAGCACAAAAAGTAAATTTCTAGTGCTTACTGTAAGTGCCTCAATTTTTGATTGTCTTATTTCATTAACAAAACCACAATTGTGTTCAATCATGTAAAGGTAGCTAAGGATTGAAGATATCCTCATCAAATGCCAAAGGAACTAATTGTGGACATCAAGAGCTTCAAGGAAGGTAGTTTACTTGTCTTGACTCTTTTTTGAAGAGATTTAGTTGCATACACACACTTGTCATGTTTGCATATGTATGCACTGCTCTTATGTGCACTCTTTTCACATGTCACATTTCACTTGCATTTTGTTGTTATATCTTGTTGTGTGTTAGTGTGTCTAGTAATTCGTTTCCCGAATATTGTTCAGAAACGTCCGCATATGCACGATAGTGTGCTTGGGTTAGCATGAGGATCGCCCTCGGAGAATGCCCCTTGCTTCTTCTTTGATTTCACTATCAGTGGTGAAACAGCGGTTTGATCGGTGGCCACGACCACCGTTCGAAACCGATGATCTAGACCTAATTGATTATTTCATCTCGGTCTCAAATCGACAGTTATGATCGGCGGCCTAACCGCCGAATGACACCGCTGATTGAAACATGTATCCTCTGCCCCTTTTTCTACGGTTTACATTGGCAGTCATAATTCGACTGCCGAATATTTCCAGTTATCATGTTTCACATTTGGTGGTTATGATCGGTGGCCAGGCGGTTATGATCGGCTGCCAGACCGCCGAATGAAACCATCGATCTGGTTTCTAGGCTAAACGTTTCGTATTCTGCGGTCGCAAGAACTGGTGACACGAGGATTTTCAGTCCTCTGCTCTACCAGCTGAGCTATCCTGACTTGGCGGTCTGACCGCCGTTTGTTTTTCAGGCTAACTTTTCCAAAACGATGTCACTTCATTTTGGCCTTATATATATATATATATATATATATGTCTTGATAGCATTTGGTCGTTTTAAGTGAGCAAAAATTACATTTTTGAGAGCAAAAGAAATGACTTCAAGCAAAGGTATCAATATTTGATTTTTATTACTCAAAACAAAAACACCCTTCATACTTTCATGTTTTCATAAATCATCTAGTATGTTCTAGTTTGATTTTCATAGGGTTTTCATTGTCTCTCACATGACTTGTAGCTAGAACATCATATACATCTTTTACATGTTCTTGCTTTACAAGATTGCATTTTTATTACTTGACTAGTTTCAAGAATGTTTCTTTATTGTGCTTTTGTGAGTTGTTTGTAATAGTTATTGCATACAAGGTTTGATTTGCTCATATAGCTAAGTTGTATGCGTGTCATATAGCCACACGATATCTATGAGTGTTTAACATTTTCATTCATGCCTAGATATACTTAAATGTTTGACCTTGCATTTATGCATCTTAAATATTGCACATATTCACCTTAGGTTGTTATCTCTTCTCCTAGAGAGTCAAGTCTTTTATTTACCATTTGGTAGTTTGCAAGCAAAGGACTAGGTTCACTTTTGAAGGCCTGCGAGTAGTAGTGTGGATTAGTAACCGTGTAGGGGTTGACGGGTTTGACGTTGTCAACCTAGGTTGTAATCGCATTACAATTAGTGGATTGAGGTTCGTGTGTAGCGCACATAACAACCTATGGTTTTTCCGGTTTGGGTTTCCACGTAAATATCAAATGTCATTTAAATTCCGCTTTATTACACTTGCTTTTAGTTTGCGACTAGTTTAAGGTTTATTAGTAATATTGTTTAATCGCGATAATTTGGTAATAGTCGGATTAAAATCTATTCACCTCCCCCCCTCTAGATTATTAGGACATGTTTTATATTTATTTTCACTTACTTTGCTTTGAAGAGATTTAGTTACGCAAACACACAAATCCCATGCATATCCATACTTTGTGTATATTATGTCTTTTAATATGTGTGCATTAATTTATTTAATATCTCTTCATGCATATTTTATTGATTGCATCTTGTGTATCAAATGTCATGTTATGTTTGTCTTAGGATGCATTGTTTTTGGCATGGGCACTATACAACCGCTCTAGGGTCACCCTACATACATTGCCTATAAGGGGTTTTTAAGCAAATTTGCTTTTATCACCTGTACATCCGCCCTACGTACAGCGGTGCCACTAGTCGATTTAAAAGTCACCTTTGGTTTGCCCTTCATCCGCCCTAAATAGAGCAAGTGTAGGGCGGCTCTCTAAACCCGAGAGCAACCGCCCCTTGTTTGCCTTGTGTAGAGCTGTCATGAAGAACTTGTTGTTCATTTTTCCCAGTGAACCGCCCTACAACCACCCTATAACAGCCCTATATAGAGCGGGTGTAGAATGGTCAAGGCATAATTTTAAAAAAATAATCAAAACGGTGTCACTTCATTTTGACACACTATATATGCCTCTTTCATTTTAGGTCAGTTCTAAGAGTCCAAAATCACATTTTTTTTCCTTAGAAAATATTTCAAGTAAAAAATTCGCAAGAACTCTCCTACAAGCACTCAAAGTTATTCCTTTGTGCATCAAATATCATCTTGCATCATCTATGACCATATAGGATGCATTAATGCATGGTTTTGAAACATCACAACTTGCTTGGTAAGGTTTTCACTAACTTCATTTAATTTTAGTGTCTTTCTTAACAAGCCTTCTCTTTAATTACTTGTATGCTCTTAGAATATATTTTAGATACAAAATAGAGATTGTTTGTGATGTATTGATTGAGTGTTGTATTGTGATAGCTATCTAGGTTTACCTAATCTATATTTAATTAAGCTTTATGACATGTCATTTAGCATTTAATATCTAGGAATGATTTAACTGTCATCTTACATTCATAGATAAACATCTAGTTTACCTTAGCTCTATTTGCATATTTTGGATATCTTTGGCCCTCATTCCCGTCTCCTTATGCATGATTCTCAGGCGTTTCCCCTTATTTAATGTTGTCAAATCAAGTGTTTCAGGTTTTCTTAGGCCTTAAGGGTATTTTTGAAGAAGGTGTGGACTTTGGTGCAAAAAGGAGCACAAGTTGGCAAAACAGGGCATTGTCACCACTTTGGCCAAATGATGTCGCAACTGATGACACAAAGGAGTAAGTGACGACAGAGACCTGTTTTCAATATAAATCAATCAGGTCTTATCGCCACTTTATGTCGCCATGGCGACAAAGTGGCGACAATGCAATTCCTTCATTGTCACCACTTGCATATTGGCGAAAAAGATGAGAAAAGTGGAGATATGTGAATCTCAGAATATGTAACCGTTTGTCGCCAATATGTCGCCATAGCCACACATGTAGTGACAATCTTTCCACATCGGATTTTCAAGCAGTTATCAGTACAATTCCGAGTGTGACTATATATATATATATATATTCTTCTCTTCCAACTTGAAGAAGAATCCAAGCATTTAGAAAGAAAGAAATTACAAAGCATTAAACCTAGTTTCTCCTCCATACATAACTCTCTCAACTTCCTCCATTCTCTAAACATGTACTACCTTATCCATCCAAAACCTTAACACTAATGTCTTGATTACTTCACCCAACCATTCCTCTCTTTCCATTCTCTACATTTCAATACCTTTGTCACTCACCTTTAGACACCCACATATCTAGACATATCCTCTTCTATCATTTTTGACATTATGAGCAACAAAGGAAAGGAAGGAGCTAGAACTAAAGAAGGAGACCTAAGGGTGATTTCCTTAACTATTACTTCCTATTCATTTGATTGTAACTATGTGTAACTAAACCCTTAATCTAAGGGATAGATGTGAGAAACATTTGTTGTGGGTTTTTGCTTAAGCTATGTGTAATTAAATTTATATTTGTTTTCTATTCACTTAATATTGAGATTCTATACATTATGTGATTTGTATTGTATATCACTAGTTGATCATATTATTGTGTGGGATAATTTGTTGTGAAACCAATCTTGGATTGACACCCTTGATTGGTTAAGGAACTTAGTGAATATGATAGATTAGTGGTGGGTATATCAACCCAACTAATCTAAACCCTTGATTTGTACCAAATTAATCCCACCTTGACCACCTTTCTTTAATCGGTTAGGCATTGAGATGGGAAGATGTTTAGTGTTCATAAAAATGACTTAAACATACTATAGGAAACAAATGGTTATCATCTAAGAGATTTGGTCATTAATGAAGCTTTGAAGAGGGATCCATATCACTTGTAACTTCATAAATTCCCTAGCATCTACTCTATTTGTTTACATCACCCCTTTTATCAAGATTGTTGAGTCTTCTATTTTTCGTATCATTTTTGTATGTTTATCTTAATTGCATGTTTGGTGGTTTATCAAACCACACAACTATCCATTCATTATGATTTATCTTATTGCGAAATAGATTAGTCAATCAATCCAACATTTTACTCCATTTCCCTATGGAACGAATCTTGCTTACCACTTGCTAAGAATTAACATATTAAAGGATTTTTTAGTGGCAAAAACATGGTTTTCAAAAGAACATAAAAGAGTATTTTATTGAGCACACAAACGACATCATCAAAATTGGCATCGCTGCCTAGGAACTGGTAGCGATTGTTAAATTGATGGACTTTTCTTTGTATTCTATAATTCATTAGTTAGCTTACTAACTTTTACTTATACATAATTATTGTAGTTTTTCTTGCTTATAGATTTTCGTAGTTCTTTTTACCTTTTTCTTGTGTTTTCTTTATCAAATCTATTTTCAGGAGTTTAGGTGCATGCACGGTAGAAGATCCTTAGGAAGAGGATTACACCCATCACGAGAGGAATCTAGCCGTGTTGGAAGGAAGGCAAGGGAATTCGAAGAAATTCCAAGGCAAGCTATGAATATGGAAGGACAAAAACCAAGAAGGGAGGATGAAGCTCCTCCTAGGGATGAAGTGACTCAAGAGACTCCCACTAACCAAGGCCAAAGGATGACCATGGGGGAGTACTCATTGCCTGCAATTGGCAATCAACCTTCACCAATTGTCTTAGATCCAGTTGTAAGAGGATATGAGCTAAGGACTATGCATGTCAACCTATTGCCTGCTTTCTACGAAAAGTTGAATGAGGATTGTTTGCAATTTATGAAGGAGTTTAGCACAATTATTGAGAAATTCCCTATCATGCGTCTCACTCGAGAGCAACTTCATATGAGATGTTTTCAATATTGCCTAAAGGACTAGACAATAAAGTGGTTGATGGGGCTTAGGCCGAGATCTTTGACAAGTTTGGGACAAGTTTGTGGTGTATTCTTCAATAGTTTTTTCCCCGCTAGGAAGACTAAAGAGCTTAAGGTGAAGATATCAAACTCAATGAGAGTGAAGGGGAGCTTTTTCATAAGTCATGGGAGAGATATCAACTCCTTTTTGCCCAATGCCCTCCTCATATCTTTACGGAATAGTATAGGGTATCTTGCTTCCAAGCTGGTTTCACATGCTTCTCTCAAGTTTTGGTGGATAATGCTTGCGGAGGTTCTTATGACACAAAGACCGCAACAGAGATATATGAGATATATGAGATGTTAGCACAAAACTCTCAACAAAGGAATGCTAATAGTATTCGGGGAGGAAGGTTTGATGTGAGTGCAAGCACGGAAACCGTCATTGAGATTTCTAGAATGAACAAGAAGATGGAGTTTTTGACATTATAAGGATTCCCATATTGTGATTGGCTTATTTTGTGGACAAACCACAATTGGGATTTGAATTGTAAGGATAGTTTAGGTGATTGAGGATCAAGCTTAAAGGCCCTTGTTCAAGACCTCAAGGTTGATAAGCACCAAAGGTGTATTCTTGTGCTTACTTGCTTTGAAGAGATCTAGTTGCACACACTCACAACTCATGCATATCTCTAATAATTGTATGTTGTGTGTTTTTATATGTGTGCATTCATGTTATTGAATATCTCTTCACACATGTTTATTTGATTGCATCTAGTTCATTGAAATTCCATGACATGTTAGGCATTATGATGCATTCACTTCCCACACTTGCACTTCATGTATGATAGTCTTAATTGAGGTGTAATTCGTTTCCGTTTATGTGATCGGAAACGTCCGCGCTTGCACAATGGTGTGCATGTCTTAGCGCGATGGTTGACCACTTGAGAAGGTTTCATTCTTCTCTTGGATAAGCATTAGATTCGATTTGGTTGTTTGGAGTAAAGTGTCTAGTTTCAAAAGATTGGATTTCAATGATTTAAATGTTTTTTCAAAACTAACATTTGTATGGTCTTGTGACCATAACTATTTATTAAAAGATTGAAATTGAGTTTTGTAAAATTCTGGAAAAACTAGACACCCATGCCTTTCCAACGGTATATTATTCGTAATATTTCATGACCGTTTGGATTGGTTTTGAAATCTCCAAAGTGACCACTCACATCTGTTATCCGAATCTGACCTTTGGTCACTCTATTGACCATAACGTTTTCTATAAACATCGAAATGTCATTCCATAAACTGGAGTAGAAAGTAGACTTCCATACCTTTCCAACGATATATCATACGAAAGGTTTCGATGTCTTTTGGTCATGTTTTGATGTGCTTGAAGCTGAAGCTGAGGCACTGTTGTGCCTACCGTTGTACGTCCGCCCTATGTATAGTGGGGCACTTGATCGAATTTATTTTCGCTGGTGTTTTGCCCTACACCTGCCCTACGTAGTGTCGGTGAATGGGGGCTCTCAAAACCTGAGATCAATCACCTCTAGTTCGCCCATTTTCACCTCGGTGAACAGCGGCCTTGAAGAACTTGTTCTTCAATTTCCCAGGTGAGGCTCCCTACACCCGCCCTATGTAGAGCGTGTGTAGGGCAGCCAAGGCATATTTTTGAAAAAAATATAAAAATGATGTCACTTCATTTTGACACCCTATATATATGCCTCTTTCATTTTAGGTTGTTTTTTAAGAGTTCCAAAAAGCATATTTTTCACTTAGAAAATATTTCAAGAGAAAAATTCACAAGCACTCACATTTAAACACTCAAACCTTTCCTTTGTGCATCAAAGATCATCTTGCATCATCTATGACCATATAGGATGTATCCATACATGGTTTAGAAACATCACATCTTGCTTGGTAAGGTTTTCACTATTATCTTACATACTTAGTGTCTTTTTTAACAAGCCATCTCTTTTATCATTTGTATGCTATTAGAATATATTCTAGATACAAAATAAAAATTGATTGTGGTGTATTGATTGAGTGTTGTATTGTGATAGCTATCTAGGTTTTGCTTAATCTTGATTAGCTAAGCTATTTGACATGTCATTTAGCTCTTGATATCTAGGAATGAATTAATTGTCATATTCTCATTCTAGATAAGCATCTAGGGTTCCCTAGCCTTGTTTGTTCCTTGAATATTATCATATATTCATATAGGATGTTTTATCTCGTCGGAGAAAGTAAGTCTTGTGTGATTGACCGGGATTAGGTCGCTACACCGGGATTAAGTGGTCACTCAAGCAAATTGGACTAGGTTCGCTTTTAAAGGCCTGCGGGTAGTGGTAGCGGGATATTGGCCAGGATTAGGCCGTCAAATAGGGATTGGGTTGTATACGTTATTGCAATTAGTGGATTCGAGGTTCGTGTATGGCGCACATAACAGCCCGTAGTTTTTCCCAGTGGTTAGGTTTCCACGTATACTTCAAGTGTTGTTTATATTTTCGCACCATATTACACTTGTTGTTTATTTTTGACTAGTTGGGGCATTTTCGTGAATATTGACTGATCGTGAAAATTGGTAATAATCGCTTAAAATCTATTCAGCGCCCCCCCCCCCCCCAAAAAAAAATAATATTGAACACACCATAATTTGTTTCAGACATCTTAGATTGAGGGCATGGGATTTCCCAAGGCCAGGGAAAGATGCTAAGAAGGTAAGAGGCTAGCTCTAGTGATCAATTCAATGATAGTGAAGGATTCAATGACATGAATCAAGGGCAAGGGCAAGGGCAACGGCAAGAGGAGGTTCAAGCTATGGGTTTCCAAGGCACAAGGAACAACCCCTACTCAAACACTTACAACCTAAGATTAAGAAACCATCCAAATCTTTCTTGGTCTAACAACAACAACATATTGAACCCACAACCTAAGAACCAACAAGAAGGATACCAACATGGCGAAAACAATCAAGGAGGATACCGTCAAAGAGAGCAACAAGACGGGTATCAACAAGGTGGATACCAACAAGGTGGATATTCCCAAGGAGGAAACCAATGGTCCAACAACAATAATGCTTAATCTAGTAACTCTCAACCTCGCTATAATATGGATGAAGATATGAGAGGAATGATGCAAGGCTTCCAAAGAGCCGAATACACATTGACAAATTTCATGCAAGCAAGTGGCTAAAGGTTTGGCAACTTGTAAGCTTCATTCAGAAAATTGGAGGCTCAAATGGGGCAAATTGCCTAAGCCATCCAAAAGCAAGAAAAGAGGAAGTTTCCAAGCCACACCGAACAAGCTAAGGAGGGAAATTTTGTCAATAGAGATGAAGCTATGATGTTTAAAGAGGCTTTCCAAACCAAGGTTGATGATCCGGGGTGTTTGTGATTCCCATAACAATTGGAGATATTGGATTGCTTAAGGGGGTGCTCAATTTAAGTGCAAGCATCAATATGATGCCACTATCGATTCACTACAAGAAAAATGACATTCTGAGACGAATCCATTTCGTCTCCAAATCAAGTTTTTTCGACATAGAAAGTCTTTCGCTACCAAATTAAGTTGGTCGAGCGGTGGTAGCTAAATCCCTGTCACAGAATAGCTACTGCGTCTAATTAAAAATTCGTCGCCCAATGTTGATAATGCGCGACCACAATATTTTAAAGATGAACCTTAACCCTTGAATAATTAATATATGATAAAAGTATCATACATTTGTCACGTGACGATTGACATTGCGTCGATAATAATCCGCAAGACCTTCCAATTCAATCATGAATGTGAATCATCTAGGAGTGTCAGCCATTCTCTTTGAATTGTGTACCTAATGATGGATAACAAAAAAAACTTTTTCTTTTGTTAGTCGCAATAATCTTTCTAGAGAAAAACAAAGAACATTCGGTCACTTTTGAATTTTCAATTTTTGATCAAAATTCGTGCGAACTTAATTCGAAGTTGTGCATAAAGTTTTTTGATGTAAAAGCTACCAATGCACTATCGAAATAAAAAAAACGCTTCTTCTCTCTTTTTCCTCTTGGCCGTAAATCACACACTAGTCTTTAGAGTTGGATTTATTTTTCTGAAGCAAGAATAATATTCTCTCTAATAGAATTAGGGTTAACCTAAAAAAATCTTACTCAAAAAATATATATATATATATATATATATAATTTATATGTATTGTAGCCGAATTCACTTGTCATATTAATATATAGTTGACCGAATTCTTCCTGCCACAATATAATATACAGTGTGGAGATAATATCTCTTGCCATATATATAATATATTTTGTGGTGATATCTCTTGCCATATATATTTAGGGTTGCCGAATTCTCTTCCTTATAAGGTGATAGCCTAAATCTTCTCCCAAGTAGAATTTATGCCTTGTAGCCTAAATCCTAACACTATGTAGATTTCTTATCTTTGGCATAAATCCTCACACAAGGAGGATTTGTATTTTCACCAAAGACTCCTAACAATCTTTAGAATTCCAAATCCTAATCTAACTCTTTAGTGTATTTGTGACTATATCAAAAACTTTCTAATTTGACTAGATTAATAAATTCATTTTATTTATCTACTTACCAAATAAAGTCTTTAATATTTATTATACTACCAACAATAATATAATACTAAGAAACATATTTCCTAATTAGAAAAAGATTTTAATTTTTAATTAAATAATTAATTACTAAATTAATTAATTAATTAATTCTCATTTAATTAAATAATAAAATAAAACAATATAATAGGCCATTATATTTAGCCTTGTGCCTAAGTACATTACATGAGTCATATATTATTTTTCTTATTTTATTAAATACATTAGACTTTAATAAAAAGCCCACATGTGAACTAGACTTATTATTACTAAAAGAAATAAGTCCACAAGTCTTTTATTAATACATTAATATAATTTAACAGCCCATTAAATAAATAATGTGCAAATTATATTCCTTAACTACAATTCTAGATGGACCCATAAATTAGTCCGGTAGAATATATTAAGTGATCCATGCAAGTCCGTATGGATTGAAGATCTTGGCGGACTATCTAAATTTAAGCTTCAATAGACATAACTCAATCACAATCAACAAATGATTTACTTAGGTTCGATCTATTAATATTATATCATACCACTAAATAACTAAAATTGAACTCTTAAATAAAGATATAATAAGTAAATATTTCTCATTCATACCCTAAACAATCTTATTGGAGATAGTGTATCATCGTGAATAAAATCAGTAATCGTCAAGTGCTCATAGATCGCCTATAGCTTTCCTAGTTACAATATTTACTCATATGACCATATTTTGAACTTGGATATTCTGACTTGTCTAGAAGCCATGTTTCAATAAACGTTATTGAAAACTCAATATTAAGATTTAATATCCAATACTTCAAAATATCCATATGATAATATTATACTCTCATTTTAATAAATGGAGCTACTATGTCCATATCTATAAATGAAGACATCTATCGATTAGCAAATGAATACCACCAAACTATCGAGGATAGACTATTCTATATAACCGTACTCATTGATAGCTCAAATAATAACACTTGTAACCATAAGTCCATCATTTATCTCGGGATTAAGATAGACTCCCCGATTGCCCTTATAATGAAAACTTTTATCCACTGACGGTTCTAGATAAAATATTTCATTGTGATCCTATTCAAAGTACCTAGTGCACTAGATTCTTTTACTCAAAGACATTTTGATGATTCTAGACTCATCATATCACATTTGATCCCATTCAAATGCTAGCAAAAGAATCTACAACTTTAACAAGGTAAAGGTGCTCAACCTTTATCTTAAGTTGTAAACATTATTCAAAACTAACTAAAGAATTGTGTCTATCTCATATATATCCAGATGTACGAACAATTCTTTATATCTCATAGTCTTTTGACTTTATGATTATTTACTTTTAACAATTATAATAATTAAATTATAAATGCTTTAAGATTTGTTGAACTAGAAATCACTTCATTAATATGAAAAGATTGTCAATAGCATTATTACACTCTTGCTATTGATCATAATCCTAATAGCTTTATCACCAATGAAAGGTCTCTTATGAGCTCTCTTGGCTTGTTTGTCCTCATGACAACAAGTTTTTGGTGTGACATCCAAAGAGAATAAAGAACAAACACTTTCAACTCAAACGATCACATGAAAATGACTTTCTCTAAAAGTCTTAACACAATTTTCACCATATAGATTTCAAGAATTCTGTTAGGATTATGCTCAATAGCAAGAGTGTAATGTTGTAATTAACAATCTTTTTCATATTAATAAAGAGATTTCTGGTTTAACAAATCATATAGCATTTATAGTTTATATTATAATTGTCAAAGTAAATAATCATAAGGTCTAAAGACTATGGGAAAAGAAGAATTGTTCGTACATCTGGATATGTATGTGGTAGACACAATTCTTTAGTTAGTCTTGAATAATGTTCACAACTTAAGTTAAAGGTTGGGCACCTTTATCTTGTTAAAGTTGTAGAATTCTTTTGCTAGCATTTGAGTGGGATCAAATGAGATATGATGAGTCTAAAATCATCGGAGTGTCTTCGAGCAAAAGGATCTAGTGCACTGGGTGCATTGAACTGGATCACAATGAAAAGCTTTATCTAGAACCGTCAATAGATAATAGTCTTTTCATTATCAGGACAATCGGAGGGTCTATCTTAATCCTGAGATAAATGATGGACTTATGGTTGCAAGTGATATCATTTGAGTTATCAATGAGTACGATTATATCGCATAGTCTATCCTCGATAGTTTGGTGATATTCATTTGTTAATCGATAGAGGACTTCATTTATAGATATGGACATCGTGGCTCCATTTAATTAAATGAGAGTATAATATCATCATATGGATGTTTTGAGGTAATTGGATATTAAATCTCAACGTTGAGTTTTCGATAATATCTATTGAAAACATGGCTTCTGGACAAGTCAAAATATCCAAGTTCAAAACATGGTCATATGAGTAAATATGGTAACTTGGAGAGTTATAGGCGGTCTATGAACTCTTGGCGATTACTGATATTAATCACGAGGATACACTATCTCCAATATGATTGTCTAGGGTATGAATGAGGAGCATCTTCCTTTTCTATCTTTATTTAAGAGTTCAGTTTTAGCTCTTTAGTGGAATGAGTTAAAATTAATGGATCGGACCTAAGTGAATCATTTGTTGATTGTGATTAGGTTATGTCTATTGAAGCTTAAATTTAGATGGCCCGCCAAGATCCCCAATCCACACGGACTTGCATGGATCACTTGATATATTCTACCGGACCAATTTAAGGGTCCATCTAGAATTGCATTTAATATATTAAGAATATAATTTGCACATTATTTAAGTAATGGGCTGCTCAATTATATTAATATATTAATGAAAGACATGTGGGCTTGTTTCTTTTAGTAAGAATGGGTCTGGTTCACATGTGGGCTTTTTATTTAAAGTCCAATGGATTAAATGAAATAAGAAAATAATGTTAGGCCCAATCTTAATCAAGTGGGGCGGCAAGGTTAAAATTTTAACCTAAAATATTATTTTGTTTCATTTTTTTTAATTAAATAAGAATTAATTAATTTATTGATTAATTGTTTAATTAAAGAAACAAATCTTTCCTAAAAGTAAAAGACTTGTTTGACAAGGAAATAAATAAATTAGTTTTATTTATTTAATCAAATAAGGAGTCTTTTTATTTAGTCAAAATAAAAGAATAAAAATCAAGGAGTTCGATTAGGGTTTGAAGTCTATTAAGTTGAAAAGAATTAGGGTTGAATTTAAGTCACCCTATATAAGTGACATTATAGAATTCGGCCAACCCTAATCTTAGACTACATAGAATTCGGCAACCCTAAAGGAAAAAGAAGAAAAAATTCGGCCAACCTATATATGTGTTCTTATAGGGTTCGGCCACCACAATCGATGGTGCTTGAGTTTTTTATTTCTTTCTTCTTCTTCTTAATTCCAAGAGAGAGTTTTTATTCTAAAAAGACAAAAGAGAGTGTGAAATTATTCTTTGATAGTATACTATTGCTTAATCATCAATAAGCTTGTGTATACGATATCGATCTAGGTTCACGCGAGTTTCGATCATTAGATTGAGAACTCAAAAGTGACCGGAATAATTTTTGACATTCTTTTGATTGTTTTTGTGACTAACAAAGAAAAGAAAGTTTTTTTTTGTTTGGTCCATTCACAGTTTTGCAATTCAAAGAAAAGGGAGACCACGCTCCTAGGTGATCCACGTTCGTGCTCGGATTGAAGGTCTTGCGGATTACCATCGACGTAAGTCAATCGGATCATGCGACAAAAGGTAATTTACTTTTGTTAACATATATGCATGTTTATTGATTAAAAGGGTTTAAGGTTCATAAAGGAAAAAATTTAAAAGTCACTAAATCGTTTTTAGTATCGCTTCCGCTGCGTTTACCACTTTTATTTATTATTTTTCCCTACAAATTCAACTTCTTAAAAGTTAATCAACGAATTTTGACAATTATAGCAAATATGTGAGATAGCTAAGTTCATGTCAAGTTATATAGAAAAAAAGCTAGATAGTTATGTTACTCAACAACTTGACACTAATCTTAAAGCTAACTCACATGTGCAATCTTACACTAATAGTAAGAGCACTCATCCTTGACCCATTTGGTCTTGGGTGCACTAACATATAAACCATCATGATCATTTCTCTCAACAATAGTATATCTAGAAGATAAAACATCAACTATCTTCTTTATAAAGATATTACTCTTGTTAAATACGTTATTATTGCCATCAATAAAGATATCATCAAGAATATGAATATGATCATGTGAAACACTCTTTTTCAACCAAATCTTCTTGACATTCTTCTTCACATGATTATCATTATCATGCATAACATTCAAAGAGTTATCATTAGAGACATGTTTAGAAGAATGACTAGGAACATTTTTCATATCGTATGAGGTGCACTTGGGAGCGGAGGAGAAGAGAGGTGGAAAGAGGCCACCACCATTCTTTCCCGTAGAGGCGTGTGGCCACCACAGGAAGAAGGCCTCTTGGCCTCCCCATGGTGGCCACATGCCTCCATGGGAAGAGAGGCTGATGGGTGGCCGAAATTACTTCCTTGCCTTCCCCTTCTCCAATTATTTTTCCCTCCCTATATATTAAAATTTCATGCCAAATTCCTCACAACTTTTGCAATTTTGTTTTTGTCATATCTCTCTTATCTCATCTCAGAATTAAGTGATCCAAAGCCAAAATTGTTGGACTTGAAGAGAGGAACAAGTTCCAAGCATTTTCAAGGTGAAATGATGTCCAGATTATTCACGATGATCTGATTTCAATTCATAGTTCATATTTTCTATCGGTAATCATCTTCTTTTAATTTTTCTTATGATTAACTTGATAGATCTTATAACTTGATTGATGAAAAATGTTTAGAATGCTTTTGACTCCAATCTTAGACTTTTTTGATTTATTTTCGAGTTATAGCTTTTTGTGATTTTGATTGAACATATTTGAAAGCTAAACTTGATTCACATGAAATTGATTCTAGAAATGTTTTGTGTAAAGACCTTGATTATTGATTTCTAGATTTAGTTTCATGATCTAAGATTTAGGATTTTTAATTGTCATATTGACTATTCTAACCTAGTTCTTATTGATTCACATGCTTAGATTTTTAGATTTTTAGATAACTTTGTGATTGGTTGTTGAAAGCATATTCTAGTTATCTAATTGCATGTTCACAGAGTTTGTGTGATCTACTTTCTCTATTTGATTGTTTTTGCATTATTTGCATCACTTAGATCATTTGCCCTGCAAAAGGTGGGAAGTCTTTTGTTATTGAGTGGTTTTTCAACATAGAGCAAGGAAAACTTGGTTAGAACATGATTTTAGACTCATCATATCTCATTTGATCCCACTCAAATGCTAGCAAAAGAATTCTACAACTTTAACAAGATAAAGGTGCCCAACCTTTAACTTAAGTTGTGAACATTATTCAAGACTAACTAAAGAATTGTGTCTACCACATACATATCCAGATGTACGAACAATTCTTCTTTTCCCATAGTCTTTAGATCTTATGATTATTTACTTTGACAATTATAATATTAAACTATAAATGCTATACGATTTGTTAAACCAGAAATCACTTTATTAATATGAAAAAGATTGTCACTTACAACATTACAATCTTGCTATTGAGCATAATCCTAACATCAGCGAGAGTGAGTTGTGAGATGAGAGGGAATCTGAGATGAAATGATGAATACTGATGTCTGATGAGTGATGAGAGAGAGATGACAGTGATGGGTAATTAAGATTTGAGTATATATATTAAAAATAAAATAAAAATAAAAAAATTAAAGGAACCGTCGGTTCCAGTCCGGTTCAAACCGATTGGTTCCGTATAATTTAGAACAGAAACTGAAACCGAAACTGGAACCGGCCTCCCTCGGTTCCGGTTCTAATTCTACTTCGGTTCCACGGTCACCCTCTCAACTTCCTCCATTCTTTAAACATGAACTATCTTTTTAGAGCATTAGACCTAGTTTCTCCTCCATACATCACCCTCTCAGCTTCCTCCATTCTTTAAACATGAACTATCTTTTCCATCCAAAACCTCAACACCAATGTCTTGATTACTTCACTCAACCATTCCTCTCTTATCATTCTCTACATTTCAATACCTTTGTCACTCACCATTAGACACCCATATAGCTAGACACATCCTATTCTACCATTCTTGACACTAGGAGCAATAAAAGAAGGGAATGAGCAAGCACTAAAGAAGGAGGCCTAAGGGTGATTTCCTTAACTATTACTTCCTATTCATTTGATTTGTAACTATTTGTAACTAAACCCCTAATCTAGGGGATATATGTGAGAAACATTTGTTGTGGGGTTTTGCTTAAGCTGGCGACATTTCAATTTCCTCATTGTCGCCACTTGCATGATTGGCGAAAAAGATGAGGAAAGTGGCTACATGTGAATCTCAGAATAAGTAACCGTTTGTCACCATGATGTCGTCAATAGCCACACAAGTGGCGACATCACTCCACATCGGATTTTCAAGCAGTTATGAGTACATTTCTGAGTGTCAATATATATATATCCCTCTCTTCCAACTTGAAAAGGATTCAAGCATTTAGAAAGCAACATATTTTACAGAGCATTAGACCTAGTTTCTCCTCCATACATCACCCTCTCAATTTCCTCCATTCTTTAAACATGAATTATCTTTTCCATCCAAAACCTTAACACCAATGTCTTGATTACTTCACTCAACCATTCCTCTCTTATCATTCTCTACATTTCAATACCTTTGTCACTCACCATTAGACACCCATATATCTAGACACATCCTCTTCTACCATTCTTGACACTAAGAGCAATAAAGGAAGGGAATGAGCAAGCACTAAAGAAGTAGGCCTAAGGGTGATTTTCTTAACTATTACTTCCTATTCATTTGATTTGTAACTATGTGTAACTAAACCCCTAATCTAGGGGATAGATGTGAGAAACATTTGTTGTGGGGTTTTGCTTAAGCTATGTGTAATTAAATCTCTATTTGTTTTCTATTCACTTAATATTAAGATCCTATACATTTTGTGATTTCCATTGTATATCACTAGTATATCATATTATTGCGTGGGATAATTTGTTGTGAAACCAATCTTGGATTGACACCCTTGATTGATTAAGGAACTTAGTGAATAGGATAGATCAGTGGTGGATATATCAACCCCACCAATCTAAACCCTTGATTTGTACCAAATTAATCCCACATTGACTCCCTTTCCTTAATCGGTTAGGCATTGAGGTGAGAAGATGTTTAGTATCCATAAAAATGGTCTAAACACACTATAGGGAACAAATGGTTAGCATCTATGAGACTTGGTCATTAATGAAGCTTTGAAGAGCATTACCCATAACACTTGTGACTCTATCAATTCCCTAGCACATACTCTATTTGTTTACATCATCCCTTTAATGAAGGTTGTTGAGTCTTCTATTTTCCCTATCATTTTTGTATGTTTATTTTAATTGCATTTTTGGTGGTTTGTCAAACCACACAACTATCCATTCATTATGATTTATCTTATTGTAAAATAGATTAGTCAATCAATCTAACGTATTATTCCATTTCCCTGTGGAACGAATCTTGCTTACCACTTGCGAAGAATTAACATATTAAAGGATTTTTAAGTGGCTAAAACATGGTTTTCAAAATAACATAAAAGAGTATTTTGTTGAGCACACAAACAACCTCATCAGTACACAATTCAAAGAAAATGAGCTTACATTCCTAGGTGATTCACGTTCGTGATTGGATTGGAAGGGCTTGCGTATTATTATCAACGCAACGTCAATCGTCACGTGACAAAGGTATGATACTTTTATCATATGTTAATTAATCAAAGGTTAAAGTTCATCTTTAAAAAGGAAAAAATTTTATAATAAATAATCAAACTTTTCTCTTCTGCCATGTGTTTTTCCTTACATACAAAAGCTTGCTAAGGTATTTCTCTACTCTAAAAGCTTGCTTTCTACTTCATCTTTTCAACTCTATATGTGCATGACACACACAAAGCTCATAGATACTAGGCATCATTTTATTAGAGATCTAGTTGAACATTCTATTGTTACTCCAGAGCATATGCCTACTTAAAATCAACTTGTGGACTTTTTAACCAAGCCTTTGGACAAGAAGAGATTTAAATCTCTCAGAAGGTCCATTGGCATGATTTGTGTTGATTAGTGTCTTTATGTGATTGTTGAGTGGCTTGAGAGCTACTCACTTGAGAAGTAATGATCTTAAACAAGTAACTTCTATTGTTTATAGTTCATGCACTTGAGCTTGAATTTTTTTTTTTGAAAAGTGCACTAATGCTTCTCTTATATGTTTATGTTTGAGTAGTTGAGTTTGAAAATATGTAGATTATGGATGCATCTAGAAGCCTATTACTTAGTACATAATAGATGACCTATGGTTAGTATCCATTTTGCTTCGGTAACTACTTAGAACTCAACGAGTACCTTCATAGAAAGGGCTACACACCTTGGTTGTGCAGTCGACCAATGTAGGAAAGGGTTACACCATTGTGATGAGTGAAAGCCGTCATGAAGCATATTTGTTTATGTTAGAAAAATTAAAGAAGTATTGAAAAGAATCATTTAAAAAAAATTCTTTGATTCTAAGCCTAAAAAGAAATGAAAAATAAAAGACTTAATGGAATATAGTTGAAAATTATGAAATGCTCGGATTGTCAAATAGAAATGAGTAAATGAGCCACATGCACACACACGCTCATATGTTGAAATCTATTCTCTTTGAAGCAAAAAACACGGATGATAATCGGTTTGACCTAGATTGGAAATGCTTTAGATTGATAGGTGTGGATATGTTTTGCATGTTGATATCACAATTACTCCATTTGTATATGCAAGAAGCAATCTCACACACTCACATATTTTGCTTATAGTGCTTGATTCATTAGCAATGTGAGAATATTTTTGAGAGATTAATGAAAATTTATGATTCTCTATTGGACTTTGGAAAGTAATGAAATATTTTCTCTTATTGCTTGAATGTGTGATTGTGTGATTCCCTTGTGAACAAGTCTACTTGATGATCATAATGTGGATCATATGTTAAGGGGGAGCTTAGTTTATTCAACTTCGCTTTCTATACAACTTGTTTGCTTAATATCTCGTACTTTATCGCATGTGTCATTTGTCTATTCCTTGACAAAAAAAGGGAGAAAAGTATACCTCACCATGTTGGAGAAATGTTCCAAATGTGTGAGAAGTGCACCTCTTTGTGCTTTATTGAGACTTTGTTTTAAGGGGGAGAATTCTTGTCTTAAGGGGGAAAAGAATTCTTACTTAATAATGTTAATGATCTTAGGGAGAGCTTTAATGTCAACATTCCTTTGCTTGAGATAATTCATTTTGTTTGAGATAAGGTAAGTTGTTATTTGTTTTTAGTAAAATAACTCACTATTCTTCTTTGGAGAAGATCTCTTGTTTGGTTTGCTATTTTTCTCATAGGTTCTTTATGATTAAATAGGGATTCTTGAAGACTCATGAACACATGAAGATATTTTAGTCTATGGATCTCTTTGTAATGTGAGGATGAGAATATGCAATCAACTATGAGTTTATTTGAGTGAACATTGTATGGTGAGAATGAGGTTTTGCCATGGAATAGCCAAATGGGGAGATTGTAAGGTTCTAGATTTGTGTTGGCTTGATTCCATTGCAAAACTTCCTTTATTTGTAATGGTTAGTTGCTTAGACGTTTCTTGGTGGAAGGGAGCTTCAATAGAGAAAAGCAACTTCTCATGTAAATATCGTCTTCAAGAGGAAAATCGCTTACTTGGATGCTAAGGTATCAAGATACTTCTTTCTCTTGCAAGGCATAAGCGCACACACATACAATTCATACATGTTTGTCCCTGCATCGTTGGGAAAACTGCACACATATACATTGCATTCATATGTGTCCCTGCATCATTGTGCTCATTTGGTATAACACATTCACATGCTTGTTGAAGTATGCATATGCATTAGATTTAATTTGATAAACATTGTGAAATTGCATGTTCTAGGACTATCTCTAGGAAATGGCATATTTGTGTGACTTTGTGTTTATTTTTGTGTTTCTTTTTTTTTTTTTGGACTTGACCATGATCTCATACGATATTGGGTCCCGGTCATTTTGGTTACTCACTCATTAGGTGAAGCTGCGCTACTTTGCGTTCTCATACGTTGTGTTGTCTTCGTCATCATGTACAGAGTCGAATTTACAACTTTTTGTCAAAGTTTCATAATCTTCCTTATGTGTGAGGGAGTCACGGTTCATAATCCGAAAATGAATTCGAATTCAAAGTTCGGATGCCCGTATACAACTGAAGAACGCAAAAGGAGAGCAAGGGGGCATGAAATGGCCAAAGGCCATTTTAGGGTGATTCTGTGAGGGGCGTGTAAGGCTCATGTGCCTCTCACGGGGTGGGTGATGTGGCCACCTCTAATTGGCCACTGAATCCCCTTAATATCCTCCTCCTTCCCTCTAAATTTGTGTGAAGAAAAAATTGAAAAATAGAGAGTATAAATTTTGTTCAAGTTTTTTATATTTTGTTTTGATCATAACTCTCTCATTTTAACTCTGAATCAAGTGATTCAAAATCCAAAAATGTTGGTCTTGAAGAGAAGAAGAAACCCCAATCATTTTTAGAGTCAAATGATTTCTTGATTTTGTGCAGTAAATCAATTTTAGTTCGTGGATCGTCATTTGTAAATGAATCATCTTCTTCTCACTTTTTCTTGTGATCATCTTATTGAATCTTCTTATTTGATAGATGAAATGTGTTAAGGATGATGTTAATTCATGTTTTAGGTTTTTTTGATCGATTGATTGTTGAGTTTTAGCTTTGTGATCATACTTGAATATCTTTTAGAAAAGCTTTTGTGATGAACTTGATTGTTGATTTCTAGATCTAGTTTCACTAAGAACTAGGATTTTTTATTGTGATATTGAATATTCTAATCTAGTTCTTATTGATTCACATGCTTGGATTTCTAGATAACTTTGTGATTGAGTGTTGAAAGCATATTCTAGTTATCTCTTACATGATCATAGAGTTTGTGTGATCAACTTTCTCTATTTGATTGTGTTTGCATCATTTGCATCACTTAGATCATTTTACCTTGCAAAAGGTTGAAGTCTCTTTCAAAGTGAGTGAAGCTTTGTTTAGAACAAAAAGACTTGACTAGGACATGTGGTCCGGATAGTCAAACGAGGAGTCGTGGTTAAGATCAAGGGGATCCAGATAACTAAGCAAGAAGACTTGTCAAGAATCAAGTGGATTAAGATAGATAAGCAAGAAAGCTTCCTACAGACGTGAGCGTCTTGGATAATAAGTTGCTTCCTAGAGGTGTAGGACATATCTCAGATAAGAAGTAGGCTAGGTGATTCACTAGGCCCGAGAGTAGACTAGGAGTTGATAGTGAAACAAATAACAGTGTGTTCTAAATATTATCTAGAGGGGCGTGAATAGATTTTAACCCTTATTACCAAATTTTTAGCGTTTAGTCAATTTTACCAAAATAACTCCAATCTAGTCAATTCAATAAATCAAGCTTAATAGTGCGGAAATTAAAAGACGCTTAATTTTTTTTACGTGGAAACCCTTAACAAGGAAAAACCACGGACTATTATGTGCACCACACATGAACCTCAAATCCACTAATTGTAATGTACATCCTAGATTGACCTCAACCATTCTCGAACTATAACCCACCACTATTACCCTCAGACCTTTAAAAGTGAACCTAGTCCAATTGCTTGTGCACCAAGCCACCTTAGTCACACAAGACTTATTACTCAATAAAGAGATCAATAAACACATACATGAATATGCAATGATATCCAAATATGCAATTAATGTTAGGATACACTAAATGCTTATCTATTATTATAAAATGTCAATTAAATCAATCCTAGATATCAATTGATATATGACATGACATAAAGCTTAGCTAACTTTAGATTAAACAATCCTAGGTATCACTATCACAATACATCACTCAATCAAGACAACACATAAATCTTTATCTTGTATTTAGAATATGTTTTAAGATCATACAAGTAATAAAAGAGAAGACTTGATAAGAAAAACACTAAGATCAGATGAAATTAGTGAAAACCTTACCAAGCAAGATGTGTTGTTGAAAACCCATGTATGAATGCATCCAATATGGTCATAAATGATGCAAAATTAACTTTGATGCACAAGGGAAATACTTTGAGTGATTAAATGAGAGTTCTTTATGAATTTTTATCACTTGAAAAATATCCTAAATGAAAACTATGATTTTGGACTCTTTTGAAAATGACCTAAAGTCAAAGTAGCATATATATATGGTGTTAAATGATGCTACGTCGTTTTAATATGTTTTCAAAAAATTTGCCTTGACTGCTATTCACCCACTCTACGTACGGCGGTTGAACAGCGACTCACTTAGGAAATGAAGAACATGTTCTTCATGAACGGTTTTACGCAAGAGTGAGAATGGGGCGACCCAGAGGTGAGTGCTCTCGAGTTTTTGAGAGCCGCTGTTCACCCGCTTTACGTAAGGCGATTGAACAGCGGCTGTAAAGCGATGGAAAAAGTCCATTGGGTCACCAGCTATACGTAGGGCAGTTGTACAGCGGGTATGAGAAATTTTGCTCTATGCCCTTTATACACGCTATATGTAAGGCGACCCAACAACGGGTGTACATCACCCATACAATACTTGATGCATCCTAAAGCCTACATGACATGTCATATTAGCAAACTAGATGCAATCAAATTAAACATGCAATGAAGAGGATTCAAGAACATGAATGCACAATATAAAACACATAACATACAAGAAGTATAGATATGCATGAGTTATGTGTGTGTGCAACTACATCTCTTCAAAGCAAGTAAGCAATTTAGAAATTTACCTTTGGTGCTTCTTCTCTTGAGGTCTTGAGAGAGCCTTGGTTATGTAAAGCACCAACCATCAAAAGCCTAATCTACCCATACATCAAATCCCACTTGTGGTTTGTCACCAAAACAAGCCAATCAAACTTGAGGAACTTACAATCTACCCCTTTGGCTATTTCATCACAAAACCACTACTCACATTGATCCTCAACACATAATTGAAACTAAAGGTCAACAATGATATTCTACATTACAAAGAGATATATAAAAGACAAAACTTTAAGTCTTCAATCTCTTGTAGAACAAGCAATCCTTCAAAACAAAAAGATTACACTTTCTAAAGCAAGTGTATTGTGAGATGATCACGAGAAGTCAAAAAACAAGCATTTACATTAAAAAAATTAATCTTTGCAATAAAGAAAACATGCAACATCATGCAATGAATATGCAATGCAATGCTCCCCCTCAACGGGTTAGTCCCCCTCAAAATGCAATCTCCCCAACATGCGAATTGGATACCCTCAATTAGCAATTTCCCTTACCACATATTACTCCCCCTTTCTGTCATGAGATAGGCAAAGGAGTTTCCCCAACTGGGTCACTTGTAGCAAAGAGAGAGAGTAGCATACAAGCACATTTGCATAATCATTTAAGTCAATTTATGCAAGTCAATTAGTTGGAGAGAAACAATGAGATTTAATTTAAGAAAATGTGTGATTAAGATGTTTTGCAAGCAAGACATGTTGCATTCAAATCCAAAGTTCAATGGTATTTGGCAAAGCAAATGACAAAGGTTTCCTAAAGAATTCAAACCAATTTCACCATTTGTCATGAATCAAAGTAATGATATAGAGTTAACAATCATTCATTTTTAATGAGCAACTATACTCAACTTTATAAGTAAAACATGGCAAGAGCAACTTTTTGCACCCTATTTGATTTTTCTGGGTAAGATACCCGTATGATAGTAGTCATGTTTAACAAATAAATAAAGAAAGACTTTGGATTTTAAAATCCTTTGAACGGATACTAGATCCTTTATTCATTTGAGTCTTATATTCACACATAGTTTTGCATTTAAGAATATGCAATCATCAATTCATGCTTTTTTCATTTGAGCATGTCATTTAATCAATCATCATGTCATGGAGATAATCATAGGTAATTCAAAGAGTACTTCCTAAGTATATCTCTTAGTCCAAAAATATATGTTTGAACAAAATTATGACATGGATTGCAAACAAAGTTATTGAATAAAAAATCATATAAGCATATGTGCATATATGCAACCAAGCTACTCAAGCAATTAATAAATAAGCATAATTTTTATCAAATTTTTGCATGCAATAAGTATGCAATTGATCTATTTGCTTGAGTTCCCCATATGGGGTCAATTACCACACCTCATAAATGAAGGTCATGAGGTCCTATAGACCTACTAAGTCCATTAGACTTAGTTGAACCTATGGGAGACACGTTAGCATTATAGAAGGCGGGTTCATCTTTTCTAGTCCATTTAGGTGACACAATTTCAATCCTAGTGGTCAAAGGTTCAAGAGCTCTAGATGGCAAAGGATCATGCAAATGGGATCTATCCTTTCTAGAGACATGCATCTTAGCTCTAGTCTTTTTCTTTTCTATCATGCTTTCAACCCTACGCATTTTGATATAATGAAAGCAACTTGGTCTAATGTGACCATTAATACCACAAAAATGACAATTGGGGATAAAGTTAGGAATCATACCATTCCTTTGTGCATGCATTGGTGATTTCCCTTGTCGTTATGGTTGTCTTGGTTGTTGGATTGGATCTCTCTGTCTTTATTGATGACCAAGACAAGGTTGCTTGCTCGGTTGAGCTTGCTTGATCGTTCTCTTCCCTTGATGGATTTTAGGTTGAGGGAAGTTAGCATGAGAAGCCCTTTTTGGTTGAGTTTGAGCTTGACCTTTTGGTGCCACCCTCACTTGGGCATTTCTTGAACACTCTCCTAGGTCAATCTTCTTTCTAGGGTGTTGAGGAGGAGGAGACATCTTGATGTTCATGCTCTTAACAAAGGTTATCTTGCTTGAGGAAGAAGCAACTTTGTCATCAATGTAGCCAAGACCCTCTTGTCCTTTTTCTAACTCCCAACACGTGGTCAAGCTTCTCGGTGCTTGAAGTCATCTTAGCCATTAAGGCTTTTGCTTCTTCAAGCTCTCTTTTCAACCCTTCTTCTCTCCTCTAAGATAAAGCTAACTCGTCATTTAACTTATCTTTATCCTCTATGGATCTCACCACTTCTTCACTCAAGTGGTCAACTTACATTGAAAGCTCAAGATTTTCTTCCTTCAATCTTTGAATCTCTTTTTTATTCTTTAACCTAGAGCTTTCAAACTTGATTACGTAGTCATTAAGATCCATACTCTCCACATTTCCATTTGTGGAGTTAGATGACCAATTCTCAACATTTGAGTCATCTCCTATATCTTCCATCTCACCAATGGAGTCATCTTTCTCATTAAGACCATCACTTTGGTCACTTGATGTTATATGAGCCATATCCTAATGAGTAGTTACACCAACAACTTCTTTAGCTACTTCTTTATCTAGTTTAGGATCACAAGTCAAGGCATCTTTGCTATTTACTTCAGCTTCTACGCGAGTGGCTCCAAATGTCGTATAGTTAATGGAAAACTCTTTATCACTTGAAGGATCTTCTTCACTCTCATCCTCACTCCATGAGGCGGCCATCACTTTTCCTTTCCTTCTATCCTTCAAGTTCCTAAACTCCGGAGAGATATGCCTGAATCCTCCATATTTGTTGCATTGAATCCCCTCTCTTAAAGACACCTCTTGGTTCGGCTCGTCATTCTTGACCTTAGTCTTCTTCTTGAAGCCATCTCCCTTTGAGCCATAACCATTCTTTTATAAACTCAAGAACTTATTGAATCTCTTGACAATTAGTGCCATGTCTTCATCCGAGTCATCCTCCTTCTTGTCATGCTTTGAAATCTTCAAAGCAATATTCTTCTTCTTCTTTGGAGGTGGGGTGGAAGCCTTTCTTGACTCATAGGCTAGAAGTCTTCCAATGACTTCACTCAGCTTCATATATTTGTACTCGTTATTTTCTTCTAAAGTCGTCACTTTGGATTCGAACCTCTCATGAAGCAATCTTATAATTTTTTGTTTGATCTTTCTATCAGAGTAAGGGTTACCGAGTTGATGACTTTGGTTCACTATGTCCATCAACTTAACCTTAAAATCGTTGAAGCACTCGTTCTTATCCATCTTAAGCATCTCGAATTGACTTTGGAGAACTTGAAGTTTAAATTCCTTCACACTTCGATTCCTTCATATGCAACTTCTAGGATGTCTCATGCCTTCTTAGCGATCCTAGTGTTTTGAATCAATTTATATTGATTCTCACCCATTGCAAATAGGATGGCATGCATTGACTTCCTATTCCATTTTAATGCGTCAAACTCTTGCGCGTTCCAATGCGCCTTAGGCTTGAGTACATCTTTTCCTCCACCCGTAAGAGTCTTCATTGGTGACGCGTAGCCGTCTTCAACCACCATCCAAGCCCAGTCATGGATTTGGCATATATACGACTCCATCTTGCCTTTCCAATAGGCATAATTAATCTCGGTGAGAATGAGAGGCCTTGTGCTAGAAGCACCCTAGTTACCACCACCATTTCTACCGTTTCCACTCATAGTGTTTATGAATGAATGAAATAAATGCAAATGTATGAATGATCAATAATCACACAAAATGCACAACACACCAAAATAAGCAAGAATCACCTAAGTATATCTAGGAACCTGCTTTGATACCAATTGAAATAAATAACGGTGTGTTCTAAATATTATCTAGAGGGGTTAATAGATTTTAACCCTTATTACCAAATTTTCGCATTTAGTCAATTTTACGAAAATAACCCCAATCTAGTCAATTCAATAAATCAAGCATAATAGTGCGGAAATTAAAAGACGCTTGATTTTTTACGTGGAAACTAATCGCACTCCAAATGTTCACATTTAGCGCTCCTTTTCCTGCCTTTTGTGCTCGTTTTCGAGCATTTTTGTGTATATAACTTGTTTTTTGGTTAAGTTCAGGTAATATACCCATTTAGGAAGGTGTTTGCATGAAGGTTGGAGAAAAGAGGTCAAAATAGGAGAAAAAGCCCTTGGAAGAAGAACCTCACGAGAATGAACCCGTGGAACAGAGAACCATGAAGCTGCAGGGTAGAAATTCAGAAGGACCCGTGGGTCGTGTCCGCGGGAATGAAGTTGTGAAGAAAAGGAATAAACCCGTGCCAAAAGTCAAGAATTATGCGCGAGAAATGAGCCTCCATGGTCTACTGGAAAGATCTCGCGGAATGAAGTCGCGGGGCCACCTTCTAGTTTGTGCCTTTCCGGCTAGCTAGAATATTCTAGCTGGATGAACTAGTTGGAAATCTGGCTAGTTTATGCGGCTAGAATATTCCAGCCAGCTAGAAAGGCATGAACTAGCTAGGGAAATCTGGTTAGTTCGTGCAGCTAGACATGTCTAGCAAGCTGAACTAGCCAGATCCCTACCCAAGCCAAAATCTTGAGATTTTTCAGGGGTCTTTTGGTTTTTTCACACCCCATTCATGCCCAAAACTTGCCCTAACCTATTCTAATATAAATATACCTCTTTTGTTACCTAAAACACAATCCCTAATATCCAACAAAACACTTACAATAGCTTAGAGATCAATTGGAAACCACCAAGTACAAGGAGAAGTGAGCTAGCTTGGAGACTTCAACAAGAATGGGTTGCCTTATTTCTCTCTTGTAATTACTTTAGTGTTGTTGTATGTGGAACATGTTTATGTGTGGATTTTGGTGAGATTATAATAAAATCCATTATTTGGTTGATGTGTTATTTACTTGAGCTTGATGTATGCATGTTAATTATTTAACCAATTAATTGATATGTAATGGATATTGACTAATTGAGACCTCAATATCATGCATGAATGATTATTTATGTATGTGTTTTTATCCTAGGTTAGATTGGTTAAGACCAATCTTGTAAGCTTAATTGCTATCAACTAAGAATTGGATTAATTGCATGAAAACCATTTCCTAGCATTTCATTTCCCATACCACTTAACACAATCCTCACTCTTGCATAACCATGCATGAGTTTAGTTAGTTTAGTTAGTGTTAAACTAGTTTAGTTTAGTTATAGCTTACTTGTGCCCATCTCTATTTACTTTTCATGCACATGTAATTACTGTATATATTATATAGATTGTATAGATTGTATAAGACTAGAGTTAATTAAGATACCGTAACAATCCGTGCACTTGTGGAAAACAAACTCGCACGACCTATCATTTCCGATAGTTTATAGAACTATCCCGTGCGCGTCAGAAACCCTCAACAGGGAAAAACCACGGGCTATTATGTGTGCCACACATGAACCTCGAATCCACTAATTGTAATGATGTTTACATCCTAGGCTGACCTCAACCATTCTCGGACCATAACCCACCACTACTACCCGTAGGCCTTTAAAAGTGAACCTAGTCCAATTGTTTGTGCACCAAGCCACACAAGACTTACTTCACAATGAAGAGATCAATAAACACCTATATGAATATGCAATGATATTCAAATATGCAATTAATACTAGGTTACACTAAATGATTATCTAGGATTATAAAATGTCAATTAAACCAATCCTAGATATCAATTGCCATTTGACATGGCATAAAGATTAGCTAACTTTAGATTTAACAATCCTAGGTATAGCTATCACAATACATCACTCAATCAAGATAACACGTAAATCTCTATCTTGTATTTAGAATATGTTCCAAGATCATACAAGTAATAAAAGAGAAGAGTTGATAAGAAAAACACTAAGATTAAATGAAATTAGTGAAAACCTTACCAAGTAAGATGTGTTGTTGAAAACCCATGTATGAATGCATATCCTAAGTGAAAACTATGATTTTGGACTCTTTTGAAAATGACCTAAAGTCAAACTAACATATATATAAGGTGTCAAAATGATGCTACGTCGTTTTAATAAGTTTTCAAAAAATTTGCATTGACCGCTGTTCACCCACTCAAGTAGGGCGGTTGAACAGCGGCTCACCTGGGAAATGAAGAACATGTTCCTTATGAACCACTCTACACAAGAGTGAGAATGGGGTGACCTAGAGTCAAGTGCTCTCAGGTTTTTGAGAGCCATTGTTCACCCGCTCTACTTAGAGCAGTTGAACAACGGCCGTAAAGCGATTAAAAAAATCCATCAGGTCACCCGCTGTACGTAGGGTGGTTGTACATCGGGTAAGAGAAATTTTGCTTTACGCCCCTTATAAGCGTTGTACGTAAGGTGACCCAACATCGGGTGTATAACACCCATATAATAATTAATGCATCATAAAGCCTACATGACATGGCATATTATCAAACAAGATGCAATCAAATTAAACATGCAATGAAGAGGATTCAAGAACATGAATGCACAACATAAAACACACAACATACAAAAAGTATAGATATGCATGAGTTGTGTGTGTGCAACTATATCTCTTCAAAGCAAGTAAACACTTTAGAAATTTACCTTTGGTGCTTCTTCTCTTAAGGTCTTAAAAGGGCCTTAGTTGTGCAAAGCACCAATCATCAAAAGCCTAAGCTACCCTTACATCAAACCCCACTTATGGTTTGTCATAGAAATAAGCCAATCAAACTTAAGAAACTTACAGATAGCTCAGGGAGTATATCATGTGTTGATTGCCTTGAGGGTGTATCTCCTTTTCGTCATAGTGAATTTCTTGCTAGTGGTTGCTGTATCAACCTATGGATGTTTCCTCTTAGGAGGTTTTACCACGTAAAAGCACTTGTGTCAAGTTTCGCTTTATGTTTCATTTTCTTCCATATCTCGTATTGATTGCATCACTTATATATTGAATTCCGTTTGTGTTGACTAAAACAATTCATTTGTTAGACACACCAAGTGTGCACATCATTGTTGTGTTTGACAAAAAGAAATTTGGAAGAATTTGGACCTACACCTATTCACCCCTTCCTCCTCTAGGCATATAATACACTATATTGCTTAAAGGGAATTTCACAAGCCTATTGTTAGGTGATATCAAGAGAAACTCAAGTGAAGAAGTTCAAGACTTGTTGAAGATTGGTTTAGGATGATAACTCATTGTAATGTGAGGGTGAGTTTTTGTGACCAATCTTCGTTTGTAATGTTTACAATTTTGTATAGGTGTTTTGACATAAAATTTGCCAAAGGGGGAGATTATTAGAATTTTGAGTCATGTTGGCCTTATGCTATATCAAAACATTATTTTCTTTGTATTGTTTAGTTGTCCTAGTTGTGTGATTTATCAAGCTTCAAGAAAAGATAGACAACAGTTCAAGCAAAGTTATGCCTTCGTGTGAGGAAAACGTTATTGACTATAAAGGTAATAAGACATCTTTCCTCTTACAAGGCTTAGGCGCAGACACACACAATTCATTTATAAGTGTCCCTGTATAGTTGTGCCAAATTAGCATAACACATTAACACATGTTTTTAGTATACTTATGCATCGAACTCATATTGTCATACGTTGTAGAAATGCATGTACCAGGACTATGTCTAGCAAAATTGCATACTTGTGTGATCTTGTATTTATTTGTTTGTATGTTAGTGATTTGGACTTGAATATGTTCTTAAATGATTCCTTGTTGAGTTCCGTTCGTTTCGGTTACTCACTTATTAGATTTTGAGTTCAAACTAGGAAGATATGAAACTTTACGTTCCTTTACAATGCGTTGTCTTCGTCGTCGTATGTCGAGTCGAGTTCACATCCAATTGTCAAATTTTCATAGTCATCTTCGTGTGTGAGTGAGTTACGGTTTGTAATATGAAAACAGATTCAAATTTAGAGTTTGAAAGCAGAAGGACGGTCGAAGAACGCAAGAGGTGCACGAGGAAAAGAACGGAAGAGAAAAGGCCGACATGGGAGGCCTTCCCATAGAGGCACGTGGCCACCACGTGAAGGAGGCATCTCGGCCTTTCCGTGGTGGCCATGCACCTCCACAGGGACAGCCAAGGTTGGCCCTCCCAAGTGGGTCCCACTCCTTTTTTTTCCCTCTCATTCTTCTTTAAATATTCCATCCCTCTCACTTTCACACTTCAACCATTTTCATGAGAAAAATGTGCAGAATTTTCTCTAAGATTTTCCTAACTTTCAAACACCATATCTCTTTCATCTTTCATCTTTTATCCGATTTGAGTGATTCAAGTTGTAGAATCTTCGTATTGGAGTCCTCTACAAATCCTAAGCAACCTTGAGGTCATTTGATCAAGCTTTCATTTGGTTTCACACTAAATTCGGACTTCACTCCTTAGTTTAAGGTAATTGTCAAATCCTTTGTGTTCTTGAGCTTAATTGATCTTCAATTGCCTTGAGATTTCTTCCTTGTTAGATTTTTGGTTTATATTGGCATAAATTTCATATCAAAACAATGTTTCTCTTTTATTGATTAGTTGTCTTAGATTGATGATGATTCAAGCTTCAAGGAAGACTCAGCAACTTTTCATGCAAGATGATGTCTTCAAGAGGAATAAGCTTCATTACTCATCAAAGGTATATTTGGCCTCATTCTTCTTACAAGGTGCAGACACACACACGGCATTCGTATGTGTACCATTGGTATAACACATTTACACACTTGTTGAAGTATGCACTTGCATTAGATTTAATTTGATAAACATTGTGAAATTGCATATTCTAGGACTATCTTTAGGAAATCTCATACTTGTATGACTTGATGTTTATTTGTTTTTATTTTATTGTTTTTAGACTTGAACATGATCTCATATGATTCCTTATTGTGTCCCGGTCATTTCGGTTACTCACTCATTAGGTTTCAAGTCCAAACTAGGAAGCTACGTTACTTTACGTTATCATATGATGTGTTGTCTTCATCATCGTGTATCGAATCAAATTCACAACCTTTTGTCAAAGTTTTGTAGCCTTCCTCATGCATAAGGGAGTTTTATAATCCAAAAACGGATTTGAATTCAGAGTTCGGAGGCCCGAATACGGCCAAAGAACGTGAGAGGACCGCATAAGAGGCAAGCAATGGCCAAAAGCCATTGGAGGGGAGCCCGTGAGGAGCACATGAGGCTCATGGCCTCAACACCCCTCTGCCCCATGAGGCTCATGCGCCTCTCCCAGGGTGCTGATGTGGCTGATCGTGATTGGTCACTTGAATCCCTTTATTTCATCTCTTTTAAATTCCTCATTTGCCTCTCATTTCATTTCATGAAGAAAAATTGAAAACACATGTGCAAAAATTTTCTCTCCAATTTTCTCAACTTCCAAACACCATAACTTTCTCATTTGAACTTCGAATTAAATGATTCAAGTTGGAGAATCTTCTTAATCAAGTCCCCTACCTTCTTCAAAAGAGTTTGCAGCTTTTTGATCGACGTTTGTGGTGGTTCTACCCCCAAAACCGAACCAGCTCGTGATTTTTAGGTATTTGACTTAACTTAGTGTTTTCATCTTTTTAAACCTTCAATTACCTTGGGGATTCTTCTTCTATGTGTTTGTGTATGTATGATGAATGCTATTTGAGAAGGATAACTTCAAATCAAATGAAATCAAGTCTAATTAGAGACAAATGTGAACTAGTTTTCTATGATTCTAGTTTTTCACATGATTGAGTGTTGTATTGTGATTAGTTTGATATCTAGGGTTATTTGTAATTTGATTGATTCATTTTATGATCAAAAATCTTAGCATGTGCTTGGATCCTTAATTGATACAGTTTTTTTCTCCTCCACACTGACCCCATTTAATGTCTGCTGTTTTTGTTTTTTGTTTTTTTGTGTATTTTAATTTTTATTAGTTAGGGGAATATCATTATTTTAATAAATAAAATGGATGTTTTGGTAAATTTCTACTATATATAATTTTTTAATCATATAAGGGGATATTATCATTCCCCCTCCGAAAAAATTCTTTTAGAACTATTAGGATACGGTTTCAGCATATTGGTCATTAATCTCCCTAATTTGAAAATGATGGACACTAAACCCCTTATGTGACGATTTTTGTCCAAAATTTAGGTTGACCGTTACTGTTTGAGGGTAATTTGGTAATCTCAAATGTGGGGATAGGTAGGGTAATAACTAATAAGTGGCCAGGGTTAAAAACATAATTTTATATTTATAATAAATAATATATTAAAAAAGAAAAAGCAAATGAGTGGAGGAGATTAAAAACAAATCAAATAATTAAACAAATCAAATATCCCAATTCAATTCATTTTCCACAACCACCATCATCTTCGATTCTTTTTCTTCTTCACCTATGACCATCATCCCAGTTCATTATCATCATCACCATTAGCAAAAAATCTTCACTTCGATTCTTATTTAATTCATATACACATCGGCAAAATCATCGACAACACCAAAATCTTCTTTAAAATCCAAATATTCTTCTCTTTCCCCAAACTCTAAATCATCTTCTCCCAAACCCTAAATCATCATCCCTTTAACAAAACCTAGATTCAATCCATCACCACATCATTCCTTAAATAAATAAAAAACATCACCAACATCAAAACCACACCCATCGAACCTCACAAAATCAAACCCTAACTCCCTCAAAATCAAACCCATCACCACAAATCTTACCAAATTAGAATTGAAAACCCAAAACACAAACAAAGCCACCTAAAAAACAACCACAAACCACCGATGAGAGAAACAGAGAAGAGAAAGAAAATCAGAATTGGATTGCCGTCTTGGGTGTGTTCTTGGCTTAATGGTCGGTGATAGTCGTTGTGGTTTAGTGATGATGGTCGGTGATGTTCTTAGCTTGATGGAGCTGACGACATGATCAAGTTAGGAAAGAGATGAGGTTGAGATTCAGTGGTGAGAGATGATGGGTCATGAACCGATGATGGGTGTGTTCTTAGCTTGATGGTCGGTGTTAATGGTTGTGTTAAGATGGGTGTGTTCTTACCTTAATGGTCTTTTATTTTTGTTGATGGAGTCTTAGCTTGATGGTTTTTTATTTCTGTTGATGGAGCTGATGACATGATTAATTAATTTTGTTTCCATAAATTTTTTTTTTGTTTTAAAATTCTTTTTTAATTAATTTTGTTTTTAATTTTTTTTTTTATTATTATTATTATTATTATTATTATTATTATTATTATTATTATTATTAAATTTAAACATAAATAAAAAATAATAAAATATTATTATTATTTTTAAATTTAAATAAAAAAATAAAAAAAAGAAATATCTCCATCGTTCATCATGGAGATAGGCGGTGGAGATCCATCTTTTTTTTTAAATTCTTTTTTATTTTTGTTTTCTTTTTTAATATATTTTTCATTTAATATTTGTCATTTACATGATATAAGGGCAATTTGGTCTTTTAACATACTAACTTGTGTCAGTGTATACTGTTCTCACACTGTTTCGTCCAAAAAGCTAACTGAAGGGGTCTTTTATTAATATTTTCAAATTATGAGGAAGATTGGCCAATATACTAAAATCGTGTTCTAACAGTTTTAAAAGAAATTTTTTCAGGGGGGAAATGATAATTTCCCCTATATAAAATAAATTTCAAGTGGAGCTGGGTGGGCTTGAGCCCACCCTAGTACCTGAAGCGGTTCGTGAGCATATATATATATTTGGTATTTATAATTTTCTATTTAGGTTCATATATATATATATATATTTTGGTATTTATGATTTTATATATGAACAAATTTTGATATCGAAAATATATCACTAATGCTAGACAATCTAAAAAATTAATTCAAAACTCAACTCAAATGATGTGGTAAGTAAAGTATCATCACCATATTAATGGTAATGACACCCCACTTAACATATCATTTGAGTTGAATTTTATATTAATTTTATTAGGTTGTATAGCATTACTCTATATATATTTTCGGTATTTACGATTTTATGTATGAACAAGTCCTTGACATCTTGTTTATTTGCGATTATATATAACAAAAATTTCTTTATTTTCACCTAATGATAAGAAAGAGCTCATAAAAATCAATTCAACAATAAAATTCTCACAAGTAATTAGAAATTATAAAAAATAAATAAAAATTGCACGTGCATAATATATTATGTATATTTAAAGTTTTAAAAACAAGTTGTGGAAAGGGAGAGGCCCCAATTTACGTAGTAACGTGTGAACCCTAATTAGAATATTCTCTTTTCTCTATGACTCCGTCAGTTAAGGCGGTGACAATGAAATCAAAATCCAATCAACCAATTTACAATCCAACGGCTAACATTGCACCGAACGTTGCTTCTTCCATCCAAACCCTTCTTTTGACTCTTAATACACGGGTGTCAAAGACGCGCTACAACGTGCAACCCAACTAAGTCGTGTCCAACTCACGCGCATGTTTATTTTAATTAGCCAATAGTGGAGAGCCACGTAAGAATGGCAAATCCACAAAAGTGGGGCTCCTTTTAGTTGACATACTCTTTTTTGTATACGTGGCTTAATTCCATTGGTTTTCACCGGACCTTTTGTTACCGAGCTGTACTTGATTTTTTGCTTATATTTATAAACCTTATATATTCTCTGTTAGAGGTGGTTCGGTTCCGGTTCCCGATTTGGGTGGAATAGGAACCGGAACCGAAACCGAAACCGGTCTAGGTCGGTTCCGGTTCTGACCGAACCGGCGGTTCTGAACTGGGCCAAAAAAATTTTACTTTTTTTTTTTCTTTTTTTTTTCTTTTTTTTTTAATTATTTTTTTATTTTTTACAAAATATTACATTTTATTTATAAAAATAAATAAAATGTTAGAAAGAACATTGTAGAGTATTGAGTCATGGCCCATAACCCTTGTCCAAGTAATTATGTTTTCAATTATCTTCTCCTCCTTTATTTATAGGTTAGACATCTCATTCACTTCTCTATTTCTCCAATGTGGGATGTGGGATAAAGAGTAGTAAGAAGTCATTAACTGATTTTTTTTTTTTTTTTTGATACATCATTAACTAATTTCATGTATTAATAACCTATTGGAATCTAAAGACCTATTGGAATCATTAACTTTTTTTTTTTGAACTATTACAATATTCCATGTTGTGGTATAATTCGAATATAACACAAAAAGAAATAATTGAAATATTTGTTAAAAATGCATAATATGATTTCTTATCCTTCATCTCAAATCCCACATTAGAAAAATAGAGAAATGAATGAGATATTTAACCTATATAAAAAGGAGGAGAAGGAATGGAACACATAATTGCTTGGACAAGGGTTATGGGCTATGACTCAATACTTTATAATGTACACTCTAACATTTTATTTTTTATAAATAAAATGTAATATTTTGTAAAGTTAAAAAAATTAAAAAAAATTTAAAAAAAAAAAAAACTGGAACTGGGCGGTTCGAACCGAACCGGAACCGGTTCCATTCCGGTTCGAAATTAAAAATTGAACTTGAACCGGAAAACCGGTTCCAATTCCGGTTCCGGTTTTGGTGTTCCGGTTTCGGTTTCGGTCCGGAACCGGAACCTTGCCAGGTCTATATACTCGCCGTGATTTCTATTTGATGACCTCAATATTTTATTTATATATATATATATATATAGATAAACTTCTCAATAATCAATGGTCTACGTTTTTCGTCTTGATATATTTTATATCAGAACAAATTGACAGTAGAAAAACTAAATATATATATATATATATATCTAAGAATACCAGTATAGTTTGGAGGTAATTACAAAACTGCCACATCTTTTCTATTACTAATAAAAAAATCATGATTCTTAAAATAAAAAAAATAAAAAAAATCCCGATCTACGTCAATATTAGTTTAGAGGTGTGGTTCTTACTTCTTACCGAGCAATGCTTATAACCATACATTTTTTATAAAACTAAAATGAACAATCTAGTATATATTTTGATTTTGGCCTACCGGTCATGACATAACTAAATTTGACGGCTTAGATGTGCGTTTGCTTTTTATTTTTCTTTATTTTATTTATATGTACCAGTACCATTTATGTTGACGGTGACTCGAATAGTGAATGATCGTTCTTACCATTTACAGAGGGAAAATGAATATAATCTCTGATTTGTCATTACCAAAACGCGGTTGAAAATAAAGTTATATAGAACCTATATACAAATTAGAAATTAAGTTCTTGACGTAAATGAAAGAATTAAGTTGTCTTTCTAATGAAACTTTATTTCTTTTGATTTGTATTCTCGATTAGTAAACACACAATAGGTTCTTTGTTTTTCTATACAAGTCAAATTTCACCATCTTCTTCCCAAGAAGCATCTTAGGTTTATCCAAATTTTGAATTTAATCACTAGTCCTCTCCATTCATCCTCCATCCTCACCATTGCATTTGGTTTAAACAATTTAAATCTAATATGTACTTGGTTAATTTGAATCTGCCAATCTCAATTCCTACATTTTGCTTCAACTTGGCTTGATTTTTATACAAATATCAAAAGATGATTGCGGTGATAGTTGATGAAAATTATAGTAAATTTGATTCATAATTTGGTTGGTGGTAGAGGAGGAATGCTGGCAGAGAAATCGAGAATAATGATTAATGAGTTTACAACAAATAATGATTTAGGGGTAATCTTACAATAAAGTGAAGTGTTACTAGAAATTTCACAAACTTAAATTATAAAGTTAAACTTATATTTAATCTATCAGTGATACTTGATTCTAGATTTACTTTTACTGAAATTTCTTAATACTTTGATAAAATAAATATAATAGATTTTAAAGAATTATTTAGATAAGATACTATTTAATGGACGAATACATAATCAATAAATAAAATTACATCAACTCTCGGTATAAATGGTGGTACATCTTCCTCCCACGTTAATGGTGGAGGGTTAGATTTACAAACTAATATGTATAAAGAGTTTTCCTTTTAATGTTGCGGGGTAGATATCTCCTATTATATTCCGATCGGACTGTACATATCAGGACCCGTACATTTAGTTACCCCGCAACCGCCCTTCCATTTCAATTTTGCAAAGATTCAGACAACCTTTGTAAGACTTTAAAATTTGACTCTGTCCTACTAGTCGTGTCTTCGATAATAAAAGTTGGTAATTACAGCCAAAAGTTGAGGGTGTTTTTGGAAATCAACTCCACTTTAAATAAACGTCTAAAATTATTAATTACATCAATAACACTATGAATAATAAACTTAAGTCTTAAGACAAGAGGCCCTAAGAAGGAGGAAGAGGTACTGGGAGGGAACTGGGAAGAAAAAGAAAAGAAAAAGAAAACACGGCAACAACGAACACAACTCAAGCGTCTGCTTTGAAAAGCCGAAACTGGCTTATTCTCTTCTTCAAATAATTTGATCTTGTTGAAGAGTTTAAGCTTTCTCATTTTTATTATTATTATTTTTATTTTTTTGTTTTAATTTTTATAAACAAATCTCGGCTATACTCGAACAAGGAAGACTGCTTCAAAGATTTTTGGCTGTTGGATTGAATGATCTGCCTTGAAGGCCTCGGAAGCAGATCGAGAAGCAAGCCGAGTCTCTGATCCGATCAATCTCCGTTAAAAATGGTATTTGTGGATAATGTTTTTGATTTTTCTTTGTTTGCTTATCTTAATTTTATGGATATTCTTGAAAGGTTGATACTTTGATGGAATGTCGTTGTTTTTTTAACTCTGTCGGTGGACTGATCTGAGCTTGAGTTTAAGCCAAGTGGATACTTGCACGCTATTTGTTCATTTTTCAGATTTCTGTGTCTTGATCTAGATTACATTTTGGGAATCAAATTTTAGTTCATACCCCAAATTGGCATTCACCAGAGCTTTATGTTTTAGCTCAAACTCCAATTCCTTGTATTGCTTTTTGGATTTCGTAATTTGCTCTCCATTACTAAATCAGCAGTCTCGACCTTCATGATTTCAAATTGTGTTAATCTGTGTAATAGAACGTAGCCTACATCTTTCACAAATTGAAATTTAAGTTGAAGAAGCCTCTGTTAATTGATAAATGGAATGTTTAAGTTTAAACTTGTCGAGGAATGAGAATGTGCTTTGTTTTTGTTCTTTGTGCTTTATAGAACTGCAGTATCTTATCTATTTTGGTGTGATGAAATAATGTTATGGTCACAACTGATGTGATGAACTTCAGTATCTTGAGTTGGAGATTGAAATATATTCAAATTTCAAATTTTCAATCATGGTACTTCGCATTTGTTTCATTTGTGACTTTATTTATTTATTTATATTTTTTATGGGATTTGTACTGAAGATTCAAGAATAAAAGAGAACCGAACTGTACTGGAAACTCAATCTGTCAGATTATAGGTGTCAATGCTGCCAGAATTTGAAACGGATATTAAGGGAGATATTTCCTTAAGTTGTCATCTTTTTGTTTGGATTCATGAATTCTGTTGTTTTACTACTATAATTCTCTTACTTGACTTTCGAGCAAGACTCCTCTTATATATCACCCATTATTGCCAGATATTGATTATATAACATGTTCGTAAACTTGATCGTAACTCAAATAATTAATGCCTAAATTAGCAATGTGGTGACCAGTCAATTAGATGGTTAACCATTGACACTCTTTTCTTTGCAGTCTGCTGGTTTTAGTCCTGCGGTTGGATCTCTTGTATGGGTGGAAGATCCTGAAGTAACGTGGATAGATGGTGAAGTTGTGGAAGTTAAAGGCAATGAGATCAAGGTCCTCTGCACCTCAGAGAAGACTGTAAGTGCCTCTAAAGATAATGACTGATGGGTTTATGTATATCAACCTCAGCTACATATATTTTCAATTGCTGAATAAATCACTGCTCATTACTGCTTGTCCTTATGTTGAGTCATTCAGTTTTGTTTGATGAGTAAATAGTCTATTGCCGAAGTTTTCTCCTGCTAGGCATTGAAGTTTGAATGATACTTATAATCAAAAACTGTTTGCAACACAGAACTTAGAGGAAGGGAATTTTCTAAGTCTCTCTTTCATTAATCTATGAAAATTGCAGGTTGTTGTTAAGGCTTCAAATGTCTATCCAAAAGATGCTGAAGCCCCACAATGCGGAGTGGATGATATGACAAAGCTGGCTTATTTGCATGAACCAGGAGTCCTTCAGAATTTAAAATCAAGATATGATATGAATGAGATATATGTAAGTGTTATAAGCAACATTACTTATCTTCTTTCAGGGTCTCGGTTTAGGGTGGGATGGAGGGTAGTTATACCAATCTTAAATTTGATGTATGTTGGGAAGTTGTTTGTTGTATTTCTTTGCCTTACAATATTTTCTGAGATGGCAATTAACACACTAAATTGTGTCACCAGACATACACGGGGAATATTTTGATTGCTGTAAACCCTTTTAGAAGACTTCCTCATCTCTATGATAGCCATATGATGGCACAATATAAAGGGGCAGCCTTTGGTGAACTAAGTCCACATCCATTTGCTGTTGCTGATGCTGCATACAGGTATTTTATCTCATACTAGTTGAAAAAAATTCATTTGGTGACTTTATTTGTCTGACAATGAAAATTACCATGTATTTTGCTGCAGGCTAATGATCAACGACGGAATAAGTCAGTCAATTTTGGTCAGTGGTGAAAGTGGGGCAGGTAAAACAGAGAGCACAAAATTGCTCATGCGTTATCTTGCTTACATGGGAGGGAGAGCTGTTGCTGAGGGAAGGACCGTTGAGCAGCAAGTTCTGGAGGTAAATGAGTCTCAATCTTATACTCTTTGAGACCATTTGAGATATTTAACATTGAAATTTGGACCTGTGCTGCTGTGCAGAAATTTTCTTTAAATGATCTCTTTTTGGTTGTTTCCTTGTATTTGCAGTCCAATCCTGTTCTAGAGGCATTTGGTAATGCAAAGACTGTTAGAAACAACAACTCAAGGTTAGAAGATTAATTGTATAATAGTTGGTTGCTTGAAAAATATTGTAAATTTTGTATTGAATTGGTTATTTAATTGTGTTTCTACTGGGGATCTATCTTTATTTGCATCTTGTGAATGTTGCAGTCGTTTTGGTAAGTTCGTGGAGATTCAATTTGACAAGAATGGAAGAATTTCAGGAGCCGCGATCAGAACTTATTTGCTAGAAAGATCACGTGTTTGTCAGGTTTCGGATCCTGAGAGAAATTATCACTGTTTCTACATGCTTTGTGCTGCACCACCAGAGGTAATTCTCTGGCAAAATGCATCTCAAGATGAATCTTTCTTGAATTGCACTCTAGAGTTTTCTTTTACTACTTTTTGTGTTAATACTTATTTTAAATGAAAGTTTTCTGGAGCATCTTATGACAAAGTGGACTAGCTAAAAAAGGATTGGTGTGGTCAAACATAGTAATTTGGAGCTTTACTGTTCTTGCTTTATTTTCTATTCATTAGCTTCAAATTATAATATTCATGTACATGGAATCTATCTACATTGGGCATCAGTGTTGGGGGAACTCTATATTAATGTTGGGCCATCTTTTTATTTATTTATTTATTTTTTTTTTTTTTTATTTTATAGGAATCAAGAATAAATTTTTTTATAAACACAAACAATATGAACAAGCAGTCCACAACTTTCTCAATAACTATTTTTCCAAATAATGTTGGCGATGGCTTCTATCAATATATATATTATACTTTCTCATTTTTCTCATATCTAGAAATGGAAAACAGATGCATCCCAACACAAATTCACCCTTCTTAACTTTAAATTAAAAGGGTCAGAACTCTTTTTTTTTTTTTTTGTCTTCCAGATGTTTCTCAAATTATTTTCAATTCACTTCTCAGGATATTAAGAGGTTCAAGTTGGGTAACCCAAGAACATTTCATTATTTGAATCAATCAAATTGCTATGAGTTAGATGGAGTTGATGATTCTAAGGAATACATTGCAACAAGAAGGGCAATGGATATTGTTGGAATAAGTTCTGATGAGCAGGTTCCTTCTTTTTACTTGTTAAGCTGTTCTTCAACCATTAGTGTGATTGTTCTGTTACACATATTTCTAACTTTTTTTGTTTATACAATCACCCTTAAAAGGATGGAATATTTCGAGTTGTGGCTGCTATTCTTCATCTTGGAAACATTGAATTCACAAAAGGGAAAGAAGCAGATTCGTCAGTTCCCAAAGATGACAAATCTTGGTTCCATCTAAGAACTGCTGCTGAGCTTTTAATGTAAATGACCAATTACATTCTTATCCTTGACACACTGAAATAAGCATCATTATTAAACATGTGGATTTTATATGCTTCCATTAAAAGAAGTGTAAAGCTTTCCTTTTTTTTTTCAGGTGCGATGTGAAGGCATTAGAAGATTCTCTCTGCAAACGTGTGATTGTTACTCGCGATGAAACTATTACAAAATGGCTGGATCCGGAATCTGCAGCTATTAGTAGAGATGCTTTGGCTAAGATTGTGTACTCTAGGTTGTTTGACTGGTATGCTTCATTTCCTTGCTTGGAAGAAATATTTCTGTTGGACTGTGCTTGCTGTATATCATTTACATTATTTAATTTTATAAAATAGTTTTGAGATGGTGGACTCGGTTATTCAATTTTGTTGTTGTTTTATCAGGCTTGTAGACAAGATTAACAATTCAATTGGTCAAGATCCTGACTCAAAATCCTTAATTGGGGTGCTGGATATTTATGGATTTGAGAGTTTCAAGACAAACAGGTGCTTAATTGGTATGCCTTTTGTTTTCATTGTTGTCTGAAACTGGTTTGAAAAGCCACCAAATGTAAGTTGTATTCATGTGCCTTAAGGTGTTAACAAGCTCCTTTTAATGCTTTCCATGTGTCCCTTATACGTGCCTTACGATACTGAAATAGGCTTTTAGTGTTAAAAAAATAAAGCAGTTAGGCTTATGATTCTGAATCATCTGACGGGTCTCAGTCTAAGGTGCATTTCTTACATTTTGATTAATGAGGCAGACATCTTTCTTCACAATTTCATCTTATCTTTTGATATTTCAATAATTAATTGTTTTTCTTTTGTTATCTGTTGTAAATTACCATTTTCTTATTGGTATCACCCATAACTGCCCCACCCATTGGCAAGAAAATCAGTATGTTTTCTTTCCTTTTTACATAATTATAACGTTGAATGCAGAAGTAAATGATTGAAAAAATTGATGTTGTAATCTTGAGTCTAAATGTTCCTCATCTAATGGGAGGAAAACATCCTGGCAGAGGTTGAAAAGTGTAGAGCACCTATTCAAGATACTAAAGTGTTATATTCAAGGTTCTAAACCATTACTGCCATCCAGTGTTAGTGCTACTGCCTTCGTGATCATACCAGTTCAGGAGGCAGCTTTGAGCGAATTATGTCCCTATTACCAGTGAGTGGCTGGATTGGCCATCACAAAGATATGTAGTTCAGTAGTTATTCTTTCAGCTCTTTGGGTTTGGCCTAGAATAGAATGGAAAGCTCACAATATTATGGTCTCTGGTGCTGTGACTTCTTTCTGGGAATCGGAAACAGATGAAGTTACATAATTTGATTAAATATTCTAGCTAGCTTGGTTGATGAAAACTCTTATAAGTTATGTAAGAGGTCTTGGATCGAATCTTACTCCCACAAGGGTTTAATGGCTTGATTTGTTTCATGTAATTAATTATAAAAAAAAAAAAACAGATAAGTTTTTGTGGATACTTGCTCACTGGTTTCTTTTATCTAATGTTTAGTATCTTGTGGTTTTTTACAGTTTTGAGCAATTTTGCATAAATTTGACAAATGAAAAACTTCAGCAACATTTTAATCAGGTTTGTCGGTTAAAGGCATCTTAAATTTTTCCAGCATCCAGACATTTCTTAAGTTTATCATTATTGCATAATTTTTTTATTCATAAATATCTTGCTGAGCAGCACGTTTTCAAAATGGAGCAAGAAGAGTATACTAAAGAAGAAATCAATTGGAGCTACATTGAATTTGTTGATAATCAAGATATTCTGGATCTCATTGAAAAGGTTTGTGGTGTCTACCTCTGCATAAAGTTTGGCTAGTATTCCCTACAATTTTCATATTAAGTGTAATAAACCTTGTGCAGAATATTAGTTTGTTGAAGTGAATCTTTGCCGATTGGTACATGTTTAATTTTTTATATTCGAGTAAACCATAAAATAGTATGTAATGATGCACAAAAATTGTGCTGCTCTCCCTTGTTGGCTTGATCAAAAATTGTTCACATGGCTGGATGGAAGGGGTTGTGATAGGTAAATGGTTAGTATAAAGTATCATCCACTTGATAATCATCAATCCTGAAAATATGGCTCCAGATGGGGTTAAATGGCATGAAAGCTTTATCTAACCCTTCAACAAAGTATCATGGAGGCAGCATTTGAGAAGTTCACGTTTTAGGAAAGAGCTTCTATAGTACTCCCTTCCATAGTATCATTTTTATTTCTGTTTTGTTCTAGTCCTGCATCATGTTCGTTGAGTGGAAGAATGGATATGGTGAAATGCTTTTTCTCGAAATCAAATTAGATGCATAAGTTTTCATGTTCCAGTAATTTTTTATTGCATATTTTCTTGATTAACACAAAACATAGCCTCAACTCTAAATTATGGTATTAGGATAAGGTAGTCAGTAGTAACAGTAATTGTTCTGTTTTTTTTTTTCTTTTGTACCCCTGTTCCCTCCCATACTTATTCTTTCTTCTTGATAACAGTGGAACTGTGCTAACATCATCAATGAAGTGAAAGTAAAAAATGATTTCTTACCAATAATTTTGTGCATTAATTGTTTTTCAGAAACCTGGTGGCATAATTGCTCTTTTGGATGAAGCTTGGTAAGTACAATACTAGGCTCTACTGCTAATTATATGGGATATCAAGTCTTCCAATTTTTCATGTTAATATATAGCTGAGATTTGTGTTTTGTAGTATGTTCCCAAGATCTACGCATGAAACATTTGCTCAAAAGCTGTACCAGACATTTAAAAACCATAAACGATTTAGCAAGCCAAAGTTAGCTCGTAGTGACTTCACAATTTGCCACTATGCTGGTGATGTAAGTATTCTGTTTTATTTTATTTTTTCTCTTTTGTATCAATAATGTGCTCTTTGGGCACTTGCATATTTAAGAATTCTGACCTAAGTAGCAAGATAAAATGCTTATGTCTAAGTGCACCTAAGTAAAAATCGAACTCCTTTTGTAGGTCACTTATCAAACAGAATTGTTTCTGGACAAAAACAAAGACTATGTTGTTGCTGAACATCAATCACTATTGAGTGCTTCCAAATGTTCTTTTGTGTCATCTTTGTTTGCACCTTTGGCTGAGGAATCCTCCAAGACATCAAAGTTCTCTTCAATAGGTGCTCGATTCAAGGTAGATGTTTTGTCTCTACTTTTAAGGAACTTTTTTTCTTATTGCTTATTCATGTTGTTTTATGTACTCATTTTTTTTGTACTTGTTGCAGCAACAATTACAAGCATTGCTTGAAACTCTCAGTTCCACTGAACCACATTACATTCGCTGCGTAAAGCCCAATAATCTTCTTAAGCCAGCTATCTTCGAGAATACAAATGTTCTACAACAACTACGTTGTGGGGTGAGAATGTTAATATCCTATATGTTGGGCTTTGAATATAGAAAGGTTTTTAATAACATCTGCACAAATTTACTGTAGTTTATATGCATTGACTGTATCATCTCAGGGAGTCATGGAGGCAATCAGGATAAGCTGTGCCGGATATCCTACTAGAAAACTATTTGATGAGTTTGTAGATCGGTTCAGTATCCTTGCACCTGAAGTTTTGGTTGGGAGGTACTATATTTTCGTGCCTTGGCTACTGTATGCTTTTGCCAAACTATCTTCTGACTGTTATTCTTATCTTATGTTAGTCCCGATGAAGTCACTGCTTGCAAGAGGCTTTTAGAGAAGGTGGGACTTGAAGGCTATCAGGTAATTATTTGAAAAACAAGATTTGCTTTCCTCTTTCTAGTGCTTTATATCCTTCCAGAATGCATATTCAGGGGTAACTGGAGTTGATAAGCTCATTATCATACATTGGTTATCCCATCAACCCTATTGTATGCTTATGTTACAAACACTTTTGGCATTCTGAAAAGCTACTAACTTTACTGTTGGGGTTGATTATGTTACACATTAACCTTGTTGTTGCCCTTCTTCCCTACAGCTAGGCCCTCTCTTCTTGCCTTGACTAAACAATTTGCGACAATTTTGTAGATTATTTAGATTGCGTGGCATAAAATAATCCCTAAAGTTATCTTTTGGGACAGTTTCTTGTTTTCTATCATTGTTAAAATTGACTTAATTGCTCCCCGTGCAAAGTGGTCCTGCTGCTATCTTGTTTTGCATGGGTGGCAGTTCGGTTCACTGGTCTCTTAGGTATGGCTATACATTGTTGCTGTATCCTTAGCTAAGGTTATGTGTACTTATACAATTATTAGAGAGATTTTTTTTTTATCTATATTAGAGTTATACCTCATGTTTTATTAGAGTCAAACTGTCAATAAATTAGAGCTATACCTCATGTCTTCAGTCTTTTAAATCTCTTGCAACTGCTAAATTTAAAGATGCACCTCATATTTTTTTAGTGAGTTTGAGAGTACTTACTGATTTAGTTTCTGTTTACAGATAGGTAAAACAAAGGTTTTTCTTAGGGCTGGACAAATGGCAGAACTGGATGCACGTAGGAGTGAGGTCTTGGGAAGATCGGCTAGCATTATCCAGAGGAAAGTTCGTTCTTATTTGGCTCGTAGAAGCTTTTTCTGGCTCCGTAGATCTGCAATTCAGATTCAAGCCGCTTGCAGAGGTACTTAATTGTGTTTTGTTCGTATCTGTGCTTCTAGGCCTTTTTAAGTTAGGCCAGAAACCATTTTTCCAAGGCAATAAGAAATGATAATTCATCAATTTTCTGTTTCTGTCTGTGCTGATTGCAGGACAACTAGCTCGGCAAGTTTATGAGAACATGCAAAGAGAAGCTTGCTCTCTGAGGATCCAGAGTAATTTGCGCATGTATCTTGCTAGGAAAGCTTATAAAGATTTGTGCTCCTCTGCTGTTTGCATTCAAACAGGCATGCGTGGGATGGCTGCTCGAAATGAGCTACGTTTCAGTAGGCAGACTCGAGCAGCGATTATAATTCAGGTAAGTCCATTCTTTGTTAAAAAAAAGTATAGTGGATTTCTAAGTTTTTAAGCTTTTCATTTTCCTTCACCCAGTAATCTTCCAGCCTGATAATAAGATTTTTGAGATTCCAATACTAAGTTTGCAACCTAAAGCTTTAGTTAAATTTGGTCTTGGATGATTTTCATTGTTTGTTGATTTTGCTGTGTGGCAGAACCTCTTTTAATTTTTTTTTTCTTTTCTGGGAACTTGGAATAACTTCAATTTTATATCCCAGAGTCAATGCCGCAAATTCGTAGCCCGGTTACATTATCTGAAGTTGAAGAAAGCAGCAATTGCAACACAGTGTGCATGGAGAGGAAAAGTTGCTCGCCAGGAACTGCGAAAGCTTAAGATGGTAACCTCTTTGTTTTCTTTTAATTCTTCTAACATATATTATCTTATGAAATTGTATAGGAAGGTTTTACTATGGTCACTCTTTCATTAATTTCTTTCCCTCCCGTTGGATTTTCAAAGATATACCCAGAGAAAAATATATTTTTCACTTTCTTTTTGGAGTAAAAAAGTTTTGTTTTGAGAAAGATCTCATAATGCTTAAATAATAAATATTATATTTGCAGATTAAGTTAAAAATAAAACTTGACGTCAATGTTTCTGTCTAAATAACATTATGAATAAATTCTGAAATCCAAGATATCTGTACTTTCTCAAGCAGCAAGATGTGCAACTCATACATGAGAAGAAGTAATATAGCTAAAAAAATAAAATAAATAAACAAATGCAGTTGTTGACATCATTGCTAGTCTTGCTCTTAAAATTATTGTCTTCCTAAATTGGCGAATTTTGTTCATATCTCATATTTCTCACATAACCTGTTTTCTGCTATTCTCATAATTTCCAGGCTGCAAAAGAAACAGGAGCCCTTCAGGCTGCCAAAAATAAACTGGAAAAGCAAGTTGAAGAACTGACATGGAGACTACAGCTGGAGAAACGCATGCGGGTAAATATAACAATAAATTAACTGAAATATGTGTGAGGTTGATGTGAAGTTTGTCTGAAATGACTTACTCCTGCTTGCTTTCTTAGGGCCAGTTTGGGATTGCTTTTGGACAACATATTTTAGTGTTTTTTTTTTTTTTCTTCATAATTTTGACATTAAAAGGTGTTTTGGTAAAGTACTCAAAAGTGATGCCTTTTACAATAATTTATAGTGAATTTTTAAATTGCTTATATTACCCTTATTGATTTAACATGTTAACACTTTTAATCTTCATTTCTCTTAAAAAATAAAAACTTAAATATACTAAAACACAATTATTTTTTTTATCAAAAACTAAATATATGTATATATACAGTTTTTTTATTGTCAGTTCGTTATGATATAAAATACATCAGGACGAAGAATGTGGACCATTAGATCTATATACTTTGACTCAAAGCGTATGCATGTTACGATCATGCTAATTTTATTTAGATATTTATTGTAATTTATGTTTTATTTTGTTTTAATAAGTAATTAAATTATTAAGTTAGTAGGTTTACTGCTCATTTAATTATGGGTGGTGGGTTAGTGGGTTTACTGCTCATTTAATTATGGGTGATGGGTTAGTTAATTGCTTAAGTTTAGGAGAGAGTGAGGAGAGATATTTTGTATAAATAGCTTCAATTCATTAATGAAAAGTATCCAGAGAATTATTGTCTGCAACATTTGTGTTGTAATTGGGAGGCTATTGGTTCCTCGAAACACCAATATTTGGGAGGTTTAAGGTTTCCTCGAATTAACCTATCCATCTTGTCTTTTATTTTATATTTTTTTGTAAGTTTTTCGTTACAGACTTTTGGGTCTGTAACAATTTGATCTCTCTGTTTAAGTTCTTCAACAGCAGCAACCTTATCAGTGCCTGGAACATATGATAAGAATGAAGGAGGATGGCGACCGTAAACTACTTCAAATGGAGTACACTTTATACTTGAATGCCAGCTTGTGTAATAATAGTATTCAGCCCAAGCCAACCGCCCTGTCCAGCTTTTAGGTTGAGAGCTAGTAAAACATCTAAGATACATCTTCAGTGTTCTATTCACTACTTCAGTCTGTCCATCAGTTTGAGGATGGTAGCTGGAACTGAAGTTAAAAGCAGTCCCATTAAGTTGAAATAATTCTTTCCAGAACCAACTAGTGAATGTAGAATCCCTGTCACAAACAATTGAGCGAGGCATTCCATGCAGCTTGAAAATGTGGTCAAAGAAGATTCTAGCAACTCCAGGAGCAGTATAAGGATGGGTAATAGCAATAAAATAGGCATATTTAGATAGCCTATCAACCACAACAAGGATAGTTGTTTTACCGTTGGAAATTGGTAACCCATCATTGAAGTCTATAGAAATATCCTCCCATATTTTTTCTGGCACTGGAAGTGGTTGTAGGAGACCTGCTGGTGCAAGTTGCTCCACCTTATGTCGTTGACAAATGTCACAACTTATGATAAAACTCCTAATTTTCTGCCTCATTCCGATCCAGTAGAAGTTGGATCGAATCCTTTGTAAGGTTTTCTGAAATCCTTCATGTGTGCTCCTATGAAATTGTTCGATTATAGTAGAAATAAGTGGTGAATCTGCTGCAAGATAAATCCTGCTTTTGAAGAATAGGGTACCATCTTGTAGCTTACATGGACTGACTGCCTCGCCTTCTTTGATTAGTTGCACCAACTTTTGCAATTGGGGATTGGACTGCACTTCTTTTTTGATTGCTTCAATCCAGTTTGGTACAGGTTGTGAAATTGCACAGACTTTACCCACCATAACTTCTTTTTCATGTCTCCTTGAAAGAGCATCAGCAACAACATTTTCCCTGCCACTTTTATACTGCACAACAAAATCAAACCTCATTAATTTAAATAACCACCTTTGTTGAGCTGTAGTTGTAATCTTTTGATTCCATAAGTGCTTCAAGCTTTCATGGTCTGTGTGTACAACAAACTGTCTTCCCAATAAGTAAGGTCGCCACTTTTGCACTGTCAAAAGTAGAGCCAAGATCTCTTTCTCATAAGTGGACATCAAAAGATGTTTTCCTTGAAGCGCATGGCTGTAGAAGCAATAGGCCTATCTTGCATTAATACAACACCGATTCCAGATCCTGAAGCATCACACTCCACGATGAAAGGTCTTGAAAAATCTATTAGAGCTAGAACAGGGGCACAAGTCATCGCCTCCTTGAGTCTTGTGAATACTGCTATGGCTTGTTCACTCTACTGAAAAGAATTTTTTTTAACGTCTTTGTAAGTGGAGCAGCTATTTTACTGTAATTTTGAATAAATTTATGGTAATACCCTGTTAACCCCAAAAATCCACGTAGAGCCTTCAAAGTTTGAGGTTTGGGCCAGCTGAGTATCACTTCAATTTTTTCAGGATTGACAGCCACACCTGCACTTGTGATTAGATGGCCTAGGTATTTAACTTCCCTATGACCAAATTGACATTTTTCTAATTTTACATGCTGGTCATGAGATTGTAAAACTGATAATACATCATCTAAATGTCCTATATGCTCAACCCATGATTTACTGCCGATCAAGATGTCTTCAAAGAAAACTAGAACAAACCTTCTCAATACCTCATTCATGAGAGCCTGGAAGGTAGATGGGGCATTAGTGAGGCCGAATGGCATCACTTAAAATTCATAGTGACCTTGATGAGTTTGGAAAGCCGTCTTCTCCATATCATTAGAATCCATTCGAATTTGATGGTATCCTGAACGGAGATCAAGCTTCGAGAAAATTTGTGCACTATGTAATTCGTCTAGGAGCTCATCAATCACCAGAATTGGAAACTTATCTTTGATGGTGATTTGATTTAAGCCCCTATAGTCAATGCACATTCTCCACGAGCCATCATTCTTCGCAACAAAGAACACTGAAGATGAGTATGGACTGTTACTATGTTGAATAACACCTGCCGCGAGCATTTCAGTCACCAATGTCTTTATCACTGTCTTCTGATAATGAGGATACCGATATGGCTTAGCTGAAACAGGTCATTTACCCGGTTGCAGTGGAATTTTGTGATCACATGTTCGGCTAGGAGGTAAATCCTTCGGCTCTTCCAAAACGATTGCATATTTGCGAAGAAATTGTTGTATTTGCTGTACTTGAGGCTTCATATTCAGCTGGACAAAATGTGACCCCTCCGCTAGGATCATTTGCAACGAAACCCCTTTCTTCTTGGCCAGTAGCAGATATTCATGGCTATCAACAACCTGATTCTCTGCATTTGATAAGCCTTGCAAGAAAATCTTCTTCCCTCCCAATTCAAACTTCATGGATAACTTAGAAAAGTCCCACTCAATCGGTCCTAATGTACTTAACCATTGAGTTCAAAGGACAACATCATATCCCTCCAGTGGCAGCAAATAAAAATCAACAAGGATTGGGTAGTCTTGTAAGTCTAGTTGAGTACGGATACACTTACCAGAGCTCACCAATTTTTCCCATGAAGCCACCCTCACCTCCATACGTTCACTAGGAGTAGGTTGAAGTCCTGCTACTTTAGCTATATGTTCGCTTACAAAATTATGTGTACTCCCCGAATCTATCAACACAGTGACAGCTTCATGTGCTAGGTTGCCGAAAACTCGTATAGTGTCAGATGGACGTAGCCCAACAATTGCGTACATGAAGCCACCCTCACCTCCATACGTTCACTAGGAGTAGGTTGAAGTCCTGCTACTTTAGCTATATGCTCACTTACAAAATTATGTGTACTCCCCGAATCTATCAACACAGTGACAGCTTCATGTGTTAGGTTGCCGAAAACTCGTATAGTGTCAGGTGGACGTAGCCCAGCAATTGCGTACAAGGAGATTTCTGGCCTTTCTATTAGTTGTTCTTCTGCTGAGATCCCATCTTCCTCCATCTCGACATCCTCATCGCTGTCCGAAATGGTAGCCTGTATGAGAAACAATTTTTTGCAAATGTGGCTAGGGCCAAACTTCTCGTTACATTTGAAACAGAGACCCTTCTGTCTTCTCTCATTCAGCTCTTTCGTGGTCATCTTTTTAATTTGTGGAATGTTGTTTGAGTTGCGAGGTGGTGTGCCAATTCTTGGAGCAAGTGGAGTAGCCTTACGATGGCCAAGATCATGGGCTTCATAAAGTCGAGCTGACCCAATTGTCGTTGCTAAGGTTTGTGGTTTATTAGCTCTTACATTTGTGCGAATGGAGTCCCGTAGTCCATCGATAAAAGAACTCACTTGCCTTGGTTGTTCCAACGAACCAGCTTTAGCCAAAAGCTTTTCAAATTTATCTTGATAATCTTGAATTGTCCCTATTTGCTGCAATCTAGTAAGCTCTCCGTTGAAGTCAAGAAATTGATTGTGACCATACTTTAAGTTCAACCTTTCCTTGAAGTCATCCCAAGAGACAAATATCATCTCTTGCTATAGCAACTGATACCATAAATGAACGTCCCCTTCTAGATAAAAAGAGGCAAATGTAACCCGATCATTTTCTGGAATGTCATGAAGCCTAAAAAATTATTCTGCCGGATGGATCACCTTTGCCTTTGTAGCGAGGGAAGTCAATCTTTACAGTCTTTGGAACATACGAACGATAAATTTGAGTATGATTCACATTTCGTCGAGCATGTGGCGTACCTCTTTTGATCCCCCAACTTGCACACTTATCTTCTCAATGGTTTCTATCACCTTTTGTAAGATTTGTTGCTAACCAAACATGAAAAAACGCAGCTTTTGCTCAATCTTCTCCAAGCGTTGCTCTAGACCCGTTGCCATTGCCTGGCTCTGATACCAATTATTATAGGCCGAAAAGTCTGTAACGAAAAACTTACAAAAAAATATAAAATAAAAGACAGGATAAATAGGTTAATTCGAGGAAACCTTAAACCTCCCAAATATTGGTGTTTCGAGGAACCAATAGCCTACCAATTACAACACAAATGTTGTAGACAATAATTCTCTGGATACTTTTCATTAATGAATTGAAGCTATTTATACAAAATATCTCTCCTCACTCTCTCCTCATTCTCTCCTAAACTTAAGCAATTAACTAACTCATCACCCATAATTAAATGAGCAGTAAACCAACTAACCCACCACCCATAATTAAATGAGCTGTAAATCTACTAACCTAATAATTTAATTACTCATTAAAACAAAATAAAACATAAAAATAACATTACAATAAATATCTAAATAAAATTAGCATGATCATAACATTCCTTCCCTCTTCAAAACATCCTTGTCCTCGAGGATCTTTAAAACAAGATTAATTTGAAGTTGAATTCTTGGTGCTTTTCTTATGGAAAGTACTATTGCAACTTGAAGGTAGCAAGAAGTAAGCTTAAAATTTGATGCGGTAGAAAACTTAAAATTTGAGGCCTTTATTTGCAAGCTTCTTTTTCTTCTCCTTGTTTGCACCGTCAAAGTTACCATAGTATCATAGGAGAATTTTGGTGTGTACCTTGTTGACTTGTTTGTACAATCGTTAAGATCCAATTCGCATCTAAGGCAGCTTTAAGGTAGGTAAGGGAGAGAACTCAATAAAACGACTCGGCGAGTACAAGCTTACTTGCCCAGTCCCACCAGGTGTACAACTCAAAGACGCTCCTAGGCACGAGCCTAAACTACCTAAGCAGTCTTACAATTGTGTAAGTCTAAGTTGTATCACTTCACTTACCTCAGTCTCACCAAAACGATAACTACCCTGTCCCACCGGAACATATAGTTATTGTCCCACCAACGTACATCTCATATTCAACATCCCCAAGTAAACGTAAACTTTGCCCACCGGAGTGCTGCCCTAATTACAAGGTTGTTTACTCGCTTACTCGTTAGATTAAGGGTGTTTACTCGCTTACTCGTTAGAGTAAGGGTGTTTACTTGATATTATAGCACCTGCAACAACTGCAATTTTGTTTTGCTGAGAAATACCTACACCAATGTGTTCCCCATCAATCTGAGAAGGTTGAATAGAATTTGTAGTAACTGCAACCCAATCAACTTGAGAATGTTGAATAAAATTTGTAGTAACTGCAACCTAATTTTCAACATGAAAGTAGGTCTCAACCCTATAATTTTTCTTGTCAACAGAAAGCTTAGAGATGGTCGACTCTTTTGAACCCCTAACTTGCACACTTATCTACTCAATGGTTTTTATCATCTTTTGTAAGATTTGTTGCTGACCAAACATGAAAAAACGCAGCTTCTACTCGATCTTCTCCAAGCGTTGCTCCAGACCCGTTGCCATTGCCTAGCTTTGATACCAATTGTTACAGATCGAAAAGTCGGTAACGAAAAACTTACAAAAAAATATAAAATAAAAGACAGGATAGATAGGTTAATTCGAGGAAACCTTATACCTCCCAAATATTGGTGTTTCGAGGAACCAATAGCTTCCCAATTACAACACAAATGTTGCAGACAATAATTCTGTCAAAACATCTCCATAATCTATCGTCCACATTCTTCGTCCTGACGAACTACCAGTAGAAAGTCTATATATATGAACAAGTTAGGACTTGCAGCACATGGATATATATAACAATAATTATTTTTAAGTGATAAACATAATTATAGTTATTTTTAATAAAATTATAATTAAATATTATTTCAGTGTGAATTCTTGAATGATAAAAAAGTAAACATATCTATTTTAGTCCTTATATACAGTTATAATACTTATTGAATAAAATTATCAAACATATGCACTGCTGTTGAGTGTCATAGCATTTTTTAAATGCAATTAACCAAACGCTTGCCTAATTAATTTGATACTGATTATTCTTTCAGTTGAGTGATTATTTCAAAAGCTACAATAATACCAGACTGGCCCTAATTAGCCATAAAATTCAGATTATGTAGTCTCTATAATTACTGTTTTGGGCTTTATCAGGTTTGGATAAGCTTTCTGTTTCAACTATATCTGGGTGGAGAATGTAGAAATATAATATATTATGACAAGGACAGTGAATCTATGGACTGATAAGTTTTATACATATTAATATTGATGTAACTTCAGTTTTGTCTGTCTTTTGTTCCCCTTCACTTTCGTGATAAAAGAAGCTTCTGTTAGTGTAGGAAATATTTTTTAGAATGTGATGAGATCTTATAATATTCTGCACTAGAATAGACGCTATTGAACAAATACCTCTGGGCAAAAAGTTGAAACAAATTCAAGCTTCTTAGAATAAGAAATGTCTTTTTTGTTCCCAATCTGATTAAAGTAATACTGATGTAGAACCAAAAGGAAATAGAACCAGAAGAGGAGATTGGAAATAAAACAATTCAATACTTTATTCAATTCATCAAATCTAACCCTACAAAGGCTCTAAATGGGCCTTTTATAATGATCAGATACAAGAGAGTTTAACTAGAAAACAAATACTAAAAGATAATAACCTGAATCAATTATTTCTTTAAAGGAGATAATATCTCAAAGATAAATACTAATAAAATAATAAAAGATACTAACCCCAAAATCCCTAATTATCTTTCCTAAACTTACGCCTTACGTAAGTTCTCAAATCCCTAACCACTTCCCCATCATTCTCCCCCGGTTGAAAAGAACTCGACTCCGGCGAGTGGTGCTGTAAATAATCCTCTAATAAGGACAGGGCAAGACCACGAACTTCGGGCTCTGAAATCCAAGTGTCCTCAGCTGGAGAACGTCCAAAAAAAAAAAAAAATTGATGGAAGCGTATAGGAACGAAAAATAGGCTCTGATACCAATTGATGTAGAACCAAAAGGAAATAGAACCAGAAGAGGAGATTGGAAATAAAACAATTCAATACTTTATTCAATTCATCAAATCTAACCCTACAAAGGCTCTAAAGGGGCCTTTTATAATGATCAGATACAAGAGAGTTTAACTAGAAAACAAATACTAAAAGATAATAACCTGAATCAATTATCTCTTTAAAGGAGATAATATCTCAAAGATAAATACTAATAAAATAATAAAAGATAATAACCCCAAAATCCCTAATTATCTTTCCTAAACTTACGCCTTACTTAAGTTCTCAAATCCCTAACCACTTCCCCATCAAATACCCTGGTTACTTTGTGGTTAGCTAGGTTTCTTCTGTTTTCCTTTGGTTTAATAAAACACATGAAAAACAGCTTCTGGTTTGGAATAAACGGATCATTTCCTTGTTCTCACCTTAAGAAATTTAAAGCACTCTTGACCCTTTTTAAAATTGCCATGGGAAAAGGAACTGCTATTTTTGCCATTCCCTTATGTTGGAAGTTATGGCATGTGAGAATGAAGAGAAATTAAGAAGTATAGCTAGTGTAACCTAGTAAATCAAGAAAGGCAAAAGGATTAAGACAAATTCGTGGACCCTGCATCTTGTAATATGTTCATTTTATTTTCATTTTTTTGTGCATGATTTCTTATTTACTTGCCATAGTCTTGTAGAAAAGATGAAAAACTTTGATTTTTCTTTATTTAGACTCTTGAACTTAAAGTTTGTATCATATATAGCTGTCTTTTATATGTGACCAAGCTGTTACCGAGTATAAACTGCTTTGGAAGAACATGTAAATATGTAATGTGCCACTTCATGCTTGTTACAAAAGGGTAGTGCTAGGAAAGTCTATTGACAGAGCACTTGATATATCATATATATTGCATGTGCTTTATGTAAGAATCATGTTTTGATTCCATTAGTCTCCTCTAGCCAAATTTATGCATCCATGATTAACATTTGCAGGTTGACATGGAAGAAGCTAAAAACCAAGAAAATGCAAAACTGCAGTCTGCTTTGCAAGAAATGCAAATTCAATTCAAGGAAACAAAAACAAATCTCATGAAGGAAATTGAGGTTGCCAAAAAGGAATCTGAAAACGTTACTGTTATACAGGAAATTCCTGTTGTTGACCATACAATGCTGGAGAAACTTACAAGTGAAAATGAAAACCTTAAGGTAAGGAGGTTGAGTCTAAGAACTACTTTCTCATCAGAAATGTTTCTGAAGTCAGAAGGAACTGTTTCTTATTGGTTATACTTGTTTTTCTGCTTATCATTGCAGGCATTAGTGAATTCATTGGAAAAGAAAATTGATGAAACGGAGAAAAAATTTGAAGAGACAAGCAAAATTAGTGAAGAAAGGTTGAAACAAGCTTTGGAAGTAGAGTCAAAAATGGTTCAGTTGAAGACTGCTATGCACAGGTTGTTTTCTTTGTTACATTACCTAGTTGAGAGAAAATACTAAGATTAATTTTTATTTGTTATTCTGGACATTTGATTATCTATACATGTTAATTACTCCTATGGCCGCTTGTTTTCTTTCTTTTCCTTTTTAAATGATCTTTGTCACTCACACTTGCAGACTTGAAGAAAAATTTTCTGACATGGAATCTGAAAACCAAATCCTACGGCACCAAACCCTATTAAAAACACCTCTCAAGAAGATATCAGAATATCTGTCAACTCCGGAAACACAGGTAAATAGGTGCTAAAATAGAATATTGGTTGATCTGTGTTTTTTTTTTTCTGCTTCATTGTCTTTATCTTTTCTTTATCTTTTAATTTCTTCTACTTTTCTACTTGCAGGGTTTGGAAAATGGTCACCATGTGAATGTGAATGAAGAGAATAGATCCAATGTAAATTTTCTTTATTGTGGATCACTTATCAATATATTTCTAGGTCATGCAATCATAGTCTACTACTTTTTTGATTAATGTCATTGAGTTAAGCTATTTATGCAGGAACCACAGAGTGTTACACCTGTAAAAAAGTTTGGGGCAGAATCTGATAGCAAGCTCAGGAGATCCCATGTTGAACATCAACATGTATGTTATTACCAATATTGGGTTCTGCTTCATTGTCAGGTTTTCCCTCATATACTGAATATAGGTTGAGTAGTTCCAACTAATATGGTTTTATTTTTGAAACAGGAGAATGTTGATGCCCTCATCAATATTGTTACGAAAAACATTGGATTCAGTCATGGGAAACCTGTTGCAGCATTTACCATATACAGATGTCTTCTCCATTGGAAGTCTTTTGAAGCTGAAAGGACTAATGTGTTTGATCGACTCGTTCAGATGATAGGCTCTGAAATTGAGGTACCTGGACAACATTATTCATGGTTGTGATTTGTGCATCATAAAAATCAGAAAAGAGATTGGAAAATCAGTTCCCCATCTTTGCCTGGATCGTGAACATTATCCTTTCTATTTCTCGCTAATAGTTTTTATTTCAACTGTTATGGAAGAATTTTAGGGTTCCTGCAATCTAAATTTATTCTCTTTTTACTTTGATATGTTTGTAGGATAAGTTCGTTTGACTTTTTAGAAATTTAGATAACTTTTTAGAGATAAATCATAAATCCTCTTCTTTTAAATATGATAAAACTCTCACTTACTTTTGTAATGTCCTTTTAGCATGGAATTTGTAGTTAAAATCTAAAGTGTGATGACACATCTATTTATTGCAGAATGAAGAAAATAATGATCATATGGCCTATTGGTTATCCAATACATCAACATTATTGTTCTTGCTCCAACAAAGTTTGAAGACTGCTGGTGCTAGTGGTGCAACTCCACACAAGAAACCACCCACTGCAACCTCCCTATTTGGTAGAATGACCATGGTATTGGAAGTTTTCAATCCAGTTTATTTCTCTGTTATTATTTTTATTTTGTTGATAACTTTTAATAAATTACTTTAAGCAAAGATATGGTAGTTTAGTTTCTTTTTCTGTGCTAATTGCAGGGATTTCGCTCATCCCCTTCTTCTTCGAATCTTCCTGCTGCTGCGGCACTTGCGGTCGTACGTCAGGTAGAAGCTAAATATCCTGCTTTACTTTTCAAACAGCAACTAGCAGCATATGTGGAGAAAATATATGGAATCATCCGAGACAACTTGAAAAAGGAGTTGTCGTCTTTGCTTTCCTTATGTATCCAGGTATGTCACTCTTCGGTTAGCAATATCATTCAACTCTTTCAATCCTCAATCACGTCTCTGCTTTAGCACCATCACTTCAGTTTAGCTTTAACTTTTGGTAGCTTGAAAACTGTGGTTCTGAACCTATTGTAAATTACAATTCTGACTTTTAGGCACCAAGGACATCTAAGGGAGGTGTACTACGATCTGGGCGGTCCTTCGGCAAAGATTCACCTTCTAGTCACTGGCAGAGCATTATTGATAGCCTCAATACTCTCCTCAGTACATTGAAGCAAAATTTTGTATGGAACTTTATTATTATACACAGTTAGGAGAGATGCTGAAGTTTTAATCTTTTGTATAAATTACTGACATTCTTACAATTGCTGGTATTCAGGTGCCTCCAGTTCTGGTCCAGAAGATCTATACACAAACTTTCTCATACATAAATGTGCAACTATTTAATAGGTAATCAATCTTTTAATTCTGGTGTTACTGTTTTTAATGAACCGTTTTGGCTATAATATAATCTTTGATTTTCAGCCTTCTTCTACGTCGTGAGTGTTGTACATTTAGCAATGGTGAATATGTGAAATCTGGGTTAGCTGAGCTGGAGCTATGGTGCTGCCAAGCAAAAGACGAGGTCAATTTCTTCTCATGATTTAACCATTTTGTCTTTTTGCAATTTGCCGTTGCTACAGAATGTCTTTTTGTGATTACTTGCTGTTCTCTATAATACTCCCAAGATCCAGTCATGTAAATGACTTTCCCAGATTCTCAGCCTTAATTCCCTTGGATTGCAGTATGCAGGCTCCTCTTGGGATGAACTTAAGCACATTAGACAGGCTGTTGGATTCCTGGTATGTCATCTCTTCTGATATTAGAGCACCATATAAAAGGCAATTTGATGTACTTAGGTTTTTTAAATTGTTGAACCCTGATAACTTTAAACTATACAGGCATTTGTTTTACTGAGTGCTTAATAATTACTAATTAGAGAGAACACAATTTGAATCAATTTATTTGTACTACTGCTTGTGGCTGACTTAAATGATTAGTCAGTTCTAAGGTAAAATAAAAAGAAAAGAAAAGAAAAGAAAAAGATGACATAATGGTTATAAGAGACCCGTCTCCCTTCAATTTGTCATCCTTTAAAAATATGATCTTGAACATTAACTATGATATTTTCATAACAAACATACTATTGATGACAACCATGATTTTACATGTTAGATATATTTGCATTATAGTTAAGAACAATAATTTAGGTGATGAAGGATTTCCATATCCTTTTCTTTGGGTTGTCATTGGGTTATATTTTGTATAGGGGATTAGAGTGATTGCTGGGTTAATATACTTTTTGCATTTTGGTAACAACTAGTTTAATATATTCCAATCACCCTTTTCAAGAAATGTACAAAAGTATTGAAACCATTGCTCCTCAATCACATGCTTGTTCCATAATTTGTGAATTTTATTTCTTTTTCTGGCAATGAGTAATACATTTCCCTGAATGTTCCCTTCTGATGCTATACATGATCAAACTTCATCGTAATTTATCATGACCACATAATAAAATAAAAACTTCTTGTAATTAATCAATGGAGATTTAAGTTGATGTTTAGTGCTGACAGAGCTAGCCATGATTGACTTTTTATATATATATATATATAATAATAAAAAAAATTCTCATTTCTGGTATACTATTTAACACGAGTTAAAGAAATGCATTTTCCTATTCTGCACGGTTTTTTTAACTTGCAACTTTCATGGTGCAATTGTTTGTTAGTACAAAATGGTTCTTCAACCTTTCTTTTGTATTTCTAGGAGAACAAAAATACTTGCTACAAGTACCATGGTTTGTCCTGGAATATTATGTTATAACAACTTTAGTTCCATTTTTCTGTCTAGATGTATTCTTTTTTTTTTTGTGCTGGCATCAAGTGATGTTACTAACATGATTTTCATTTCATCTTGATCACAGGTTATACATCAGAAGTATAGAATTTCTTATGACGAAATCACAAATGATCTGTGTCCTGTAAGTCTCTCTCTCTCTCTGTCTTACAAGTCATCTGTTCTAAAGTGGCAATTCAGGTTGGTCACCTGCTTCATTTCTGGGTAAACTGTGCATGTGGGGTTATCTTGACGCCTGAATACAGGTGGCTAATATTGACTACCACAGTGCCACACCCCTAGAATGGAGATTCCACATAGATACATAGATGTGTTCACAGAGAAGCAGAATCTCTCTCTCTCTCTCTCTCTCTCTCTCTTATTGACTGAATGACTGACATCAACATTTGGATTGTTCAGATCCTGAGTGTCCAGCAGCTGTATAGAATATGTACACTATACTGGGATGACAACTACAATACTCGAAGTGTCTCCCCACAAGTAAGTTTGTGGAAAAATAACTTTGTCAAGTAATTTATGTTGTTGTCATGTAACCTGAATCTGTTGTCTTTACAGGTCATCTCCAGCATGAGGGTTCTTATGACAGAGGACTCTAATGATGCTGCCAGCAATTCCTTTTTGTTGGATGACAATTCCAGGTGAGGGCTTCCGTCTTAGATGACAAACCATATCTCATAATATAGAGTATATTAGACAAAATACAGTCTAATCCGTATTTCTTATAACAGCATCCCCTTCTCTGTTGATGACCTTTCAAATTCACTGCAAGAGAAGGATTTCATGGATGTCAAACCGGCAGAGGAACTCCTTGAGAATCCAGCCTTCCAATTTTTACACGAGGTATAGGAAACTCAGGCATGCTCTACTTTGTGTTTTTTAGTCGAGGTAGGCGGTAAAGTCCAAACTCTCTGATCAAGATCAACACAGGCAGTTGTAAATCCAATCTTTTCTTTTACTACATAATTTTTTCTACATCCATGCCCCCATTGTAAAAGTTTCCATTTGTTTATTATTAATTTTTTACATCTACTCTGTAAAATCCATCTCCCTTGAGGTTGTTTGGTTCAGTTTGCATTCTTTTTAGTTGTGTTTTGCCAAAAATGGGCAGCAATTTTTTTTAGTAAAACATGCGTAGTGTCATTTTAGTCCACCCCATTTTTATTGTATAAAAGAAACAAGTATCTGAACAGAGATGCATTATAAGAATTATGTATTTATTGGTTTTAATGCTGAATTAGAATATAATTTCAAGTGAAGCAGAAAATGAGTATTCATATCAAATTGTGATTAAATAATTTCTGGTTATTAATCATATCCATCTAAACCTGTGGTCAGATTATATGGTTGAATTTTATAATTTTTTAGTCAATCATTGGAGGCAGGGGTGAACCTGTATTGGATTCTACACATGAAAATCTATTTTTAAAAATCAGTTTGAATCGTTTAATCTAACAATTTGAATAAAATCAAGTGAATATGAAATATTTAATCTAACAATTTAAACAAAATTAATGAAATATGTTATATAAGACCCTCATAAAATTACGTATTTGTAAAGACGATGTGCAATGTTATGTATTAGGTTGGAATTGGTGATCGACTGATTGAGGTTTTTATTATTATTTTTTGTTCTTCGGTTATATGATAGGTAAATGAAATAAGTTATATTATTCAAAACCATTTTCATTTTCTAAGTAAAAATTAATTAAGACTTATTTATGTTTTATTCAACAACTTTTCATAAATAATGATCAGTAATCAGTATTCAACACAATCAAACGTATAGAGTACGGATATTGATATCTATAAAATTTATTAGTACACTCATTTTAATAAGTATACCCATGTCTATAAGTACTCATCCTAATGCCAATGTCTATAATCACTCAACCTATTACCAATAGCACCCTCATTGAAATAAATATATTCATTTTAATACATATTATTTATAAATACTGATCTTAAATTATAATCACACCCAATTTATAAAATAAAATAAAATAATCATATTATTTTTGGAATCAAATCCTCTTTTAATGATAGTCCAATTTACTTTTGTAAATATCTAGAATATAGGAACCTTATAAAAGGGAATATGTGGAACAGTATATGAGATCAAGAGATTTTCAATTTGGAATTATCTTATTTATACAGCTATCTAAAAAAAAAAATTTTAAAAAAAAAAAACTGATTGATATTAACGGCTATTTAAATATATGTATATATATATATATTTGTTGATATCTATAGCTATTGTTAAAAAAAATATTTATTATTAGAGTTCATAACTATACATAAAAGAAAGATAAAAACAATATGATAATCATGTGATGATGAGAAAGTTTGATATTTGAAATAAAATTAGAGTTTAATTAGGGTTTATCTTAATTTTTTTTTTTTGAAAGGTAAGGTTTTTTTTAATAAAGAAATATAGTTGAAGATATGGGTGTAATTAATGAGTATATAATATTTGGTTTATTTTTAATTAAAGTAAATTTGTCTTTATCGGTAAATTTCTATTGTGATATTTTTACAATTAAATTTTTTTATAAAATATAGGTGTACTAATAAGTTTTATGTGTGTCAATATCGGCACCCTTAGAAATAATCAAAGACTAAAGTTTTATAATCACATCCTAAACAAATGAACAAATATCACAGGCCAAATACAAAGATAAAAAGTAGAGTATGAAAATAACATGGATTAAAAATAGAGTATGAACATAACATAGGACGAAAATAAAAGGTAATGTAATGAATAATGTTATATTTACGGGTAGGTTTAGTACAATGCTAAAGTGCACTTGGGCATTAACAATTTAGGTGTTTTTTATTTTTTATTTTCATTTAGAAAGCTGCTCGAGCTGTAGCCCGGGGTCCGCCCTTGATTAGAGTGCAACATATTGTTTCAATGTCGACTAGAACAAAGTCAATTCAAACAAACATTGAACATATTGTTTCAATGTCGCGTTAATCTTTTCTTCTGATAGTGACTAGTTACGAGAACTTGACATTTTTGTAGATCATTTTCAAAGTGATTCTTAGTGGATTCCTTGCTGAGAAGATTTGTAATCTTTACTTTTAACATAGCTGCTCACTCTTTAGTTAGGATGGCTGTTTCAATTTCTTAGGGTAGAATAGAATTTGGCTCAGTGCCCCTCCTTTGTTGGCAATATTGTTATTGTCTTTGTTGATATATCTTTATAAATTTGGGGTGTTTTAATTTTTCAAAAAAATAAAAATTATTGGGTTGATTTATGAGATAAAATTAAAGTAAACCATGGATATTGAAAACTTCAAAAAATAAAAATAAAAAAACAGGCAGACAGACAGAAAATGGTATTTGATTTTTTTTTAACTGATTTTTTTTAACAATGTTATACGACCTAAAAAATTAGTTCAAAAATCAATTGTTGTGGTAAGTGTTTTGTCATTATCATGTAAATTATGGAATGTTGTAATAAATGACATGATAAGGGTAAATCATAACTAGTTGTTTTATCATTTGAGTTAATTTTTTGACTAATCTTTTGAGTCGTGAAGCATAACTAAATATATTACTTTGTTCGTGGGAATGAAATTAAATCGGAATAGACTAATATTAGAATTGTGCTCAAAATAACAATGACCTTTGTCTACTAACGAGAAGACAAAAGGAAAAAATGAGCTAAGTATCTAAAGGTCAACCTAGAATTTACATAATAAATGAACATTGACAAATACTTGAATGAAATTAAAGAATGATCAATGAATTATGTTAGTCGGAGCATGAGAAATTCACATGGACTGGCCTGGCAACTTCAACTAGTTCACAAGCTACACTCTCTTCTCTACCACAAGAAAGTCTTCACTAAAAGGTTTGGGACCATGACCCATCAGCCCTTGGAAAATTCTAAGGACCCCCACAGGACCACCCTAAATTCCAACTGTATTATATATTCATGGATTTTTTTTAGTGGCTACCCCAGTCCCCATTATTGGAACTTGTCAAAAATGTGATCGGTCCGTATCTAAAAGTAGATTTGCACTCGGATAAAAACAAGTTTAAATTCTTCCTTGGTCTAGTTTGGTTGGGCTTTTTATTAAACTATGTTTAAAGAATATTTAAGTTTGAATGAAACATTTGTCTATAGAAAACAAAAAACAAATCATGACCATCTAATGTGTCATTTGATTAGAAAAGCCAAGTAAAAAGGCTGATCACGAGAGGAGGAGAGGGTTAGTCACTTGATTGAAGTGAGGTTATAATTGGTCCATAGGAAGAGGGAAGCATAAGCTATTAAGCATAGCCATTCACATGCATATGCCACTGTTGGGTCCATTCTTCAGGCTATGAACAAGACCACCTACCCATTTTCACCACCAACACGCAACACCACACCCTTCTCAATCTTTCTCTATTAACATTTTCTTCTTTTGCCAAATTGGTTATATTCGACAAGGTCAAATTATCCAAAACATAAGTTGAAATCAATTCATTCTAACACAAATCAAATTTACAAGATTTTTATATGATTTAATCATTTTAAAAATTGTCAAACAATCGAAACCAGAACAAAAATAAGTAAAAATATTGTTAACTGATACGGACTTTACTATATATCTTAATTAATTATATTATTTTTATATATTCATATTTGAATTATAGTAAAAAAATAATAATAATAAAAGAAATAAAAAAAAAAAGGGATTAAAATGAAAGTGGGAAGCTGAAAATGACAATTAAAAAAAAAAAAAAAATTGGGTATATAAACTTAGGTTAAATCTTATATAGAAAGTCCCAATATATAAATGTTTGGGGTTGTAAAAATAAGAGCAAGGTTGTCCTTGTCAATATCCCTCACTTGCATTTGCATATTACAAAATTGTCTTACTTGGAGAAATCTCAGCTTGTCACTGTCATTGCCAAGTGGCACTTGATCATTCCTTATTTTTATCATCACTTTGAACTTGAGATGTATAATAATTAATATATTCTTATCAAATTGTGGTCATGATTATTGTGTTCATACACTACTTGATATCAAATTTCTCCCTTTTTGTGGGCCTCAATTTAACTTTTATAAATGCCAGTCTTATCGATTTCTTTTAATATGGGCCTCATCTAACAAGGAGATCCTATCAATCATTGTTTTAAATTCTACTTAATTGTTTTATATTTATAACTATAGCTTTCACAATTGTTAAAGTTGTTTTAAGTTTAAATCCTCCATCAATGGGATTAGGAGTCATTGGTTTACGATCATCAATAATGCTACTATATTTAAATTTAGGGCTCAAATGATTCGGCATCTTTGATTTATATAATTGAAATCATTTTGACTCTAAATTTAGACAAAGCAGCATAACTCTTACATGATTGGATTTATAATTTCACTAATGCTAGTCAATCTAAAAAATTAGCCTAAAATCCAATCCAAATAATGTGGTAAGTGATTTGTCATTATCATATCATTCACCACATCATTGCATTATTTATGTGGTGATAACAACTCATTTGCCACACCATTTGGGTTAATTTTTTGAGAAAATTAGGAATAACAACTAACTTGCCACATCATTCGGGTTGAATTTTAGATTAATTTTTTTGGGTTGTATATAGTATTACTATTATAATTTTCTCAAAAAATTAACCCAAAATTCAATCCGAATGATGTAGCAAGTGAGTTGTCATTCCCACAAAAATTATGAGATGATGTGGTTAATGAAAAAACAACTTGTCATACCATTTGAATTGATTTTTGAGTTAATTTTTTAGGTTTATAGCATTAGTGATTTTTTTTTAAGGAAAAAAAAAACTAAAACGATTAAATTTATATTAGAGTAAATTGTCAAGTTTAACCTTATAATTTTGCAAAAAATTTGTTTTTAACAACATTTAATAGTTTGATTGTTAATAACCAACTTTGAAAATTAATGTCCAACCCATGACCAAAAAAATACAAAAACATCCATGCATACCTTTCTTCCTTCTCTCTCTTCTCTCACTATTCTATTACATTAGTTTCTCTCACTAATATCTTACAAATCTATGTGAAACACAAAACATAATTAGATTTAGACAAAAAAAGAAGAAGAAAGCATTCAAAAGCAGTCTCATAGTGTGACATTACTCAAGTGGTTGATGAAAAAAAATATTTAAATCTCATCATTTTTGTTTAAGGTCTGAACCATTTCCATCGGCTTAGTTGCTGTTGGTAGTGGCCCAACTCCTAATGTCAGCCCGCTTCCGACGAGTGATTACAGACAATACTAAAGGTTTAGATATTTGTGTGTAAATAATGCCTTGATTATTCATTGATATCAGGTATTTATACATGTTACAGCCTGACATAATGGGTAAGTAATGTGTCTATAAGGAAATAGATAGCAATTAAGTATCTACAGTCCTACATGAACACAGTTGACAGGTATAGCTGGTTATGTGATGTTTTGAGTGTGTCTACCGTTAATATGCCCCCGCAAGATAGAGCTTCCGCTGATGATGCCTATCTTGAACCGATGATCTTGAAAATGCTTGTGGGAGAGAGCTTTGGTTAGAGAGTTCGCCGATTGGTCCTTTGTATGAACGTGCGCTACACGGAGCTGATGGCGAGCTACTTGATCACGCATGAAAAAGAAGTCGATGGCAACATACTTCATACGGCTGTGGAAGATGGGATTTGCACAGACATACGTGGCACCAACATTGTCACAGTAGATGACAGGGGTCAGGGGCACCCGTGTTCGAAGTTCAGTGAGGAGATGATCGATCCAGTTGAGTTCCGCAACTACAGATACGATAGCTCAGTACTTGGACTCTGTAGATGACCGAGCAATTGCGTGTTATTTTTTTCGAGCTCCAGCTGATGGGAGTGGAGCCGAGGAATACAACATAGGCTGTGGTGGAGCGCCGATCATCTAGGTCCCCAGCATAATCTGCATAAGCGAAGGCATGAAGCTGAAGTGGAGATTTTTGGTGGATTAACAGTCCATGGTCTAAAGAGCCTTTGAGATACTTGAGGACCCGTTTCACCACATTCCAGTGGTTTGTGGTTGGGTGATTCATGAACTGAGACAATTTGTTGACTATAAAGGAAATATTTGGACAAGTTAGGGAGGTTGAAGAGCACCAAGGACTTGCCTATATTGAGTGGAATCCGTGGGAGCACTACTGTCATTGAGTTTCAGAGATTCTGTGAGGGAAAGTGGCGTGGCTACCGGATTTATTTCAAGCATTTTCTTTTTACTCAGGATGTCCCGGATGTACTTGTGTTGAAAGAGAAATAGCCCACGTGTGGTGTGGTGAGCTTCAACACCAAGTAAGAAGGAAAGGTGGCCGAGATCTTTTAGGGAGAACCGATGTGCTAGAGTTGTGATGAAATCACGGACCCATGAGTCCGACGAACTAGTGATAATGAAATCGTCTACATAGACCAAGAGAAACAGGGTGTGTCCAGGGCCATGTTGAATGAAGAGGGATGCATCACACTTGGAGTTAGTGAACCTGGATACAAGGAGAAAGCTGCGAAGTTCAGTATACCATGCACACGGAGCTTGGCGAAGGCCATAGATCGCCTTTAGAAGCTTGCACACATGTTATAGTTGAGTCAAATGAGTGAACTCAGGTGGTTGTACCATGTACAAGGCATCATTGAGGGTACCTTGCAAAAAAGCATTATTGACATCTAGTTGGCGTAAAGACCAACCGTTAGTGATAGCAGTTGTCAGAATTAGACGAACTATAACATGATTCACTATAGGACTGAAGGTTTCAATGAAGTCGACATTGGGGCGTTGGTGAAAACCTTTGGCCACAAGTCTGGCCTTATAACGAGCCACTTAGCCATCAGGGCGTCATTTGATTCGAAATATCCATTTACAACCTACCACATTTTGAGAAGAGTTGGGTGGAACCAAATTCCAGGTGCCATTATTCACAAGTGTATCATACTCCGCACTTATGGCTTGCTGCCATTCCAAGTGTTTACGGGCTTGGGCGAGGGTTGTTGGTTCGGACTGAGGTAATGAGTGAGTGGTGGTGTGAAGCTTTTGGTTTGAAAATGTTATTCTTGGATCGGGTTTGAATTATTTTTATGGGAGATGAGTGGTGCGGATCAGCTGGTGGTGGAGTCGGATTAGATATATGCTCACAAGGTTGTACCTGGTTAGTAGAGGAGGTTGACGTGTTGCTAGCTATACCTGTCAACCGTTAATAAATACACCCTTTGAGTACGATTTCACCTATCAAACAAAGATATTGTACAAGATCCCATTAAAAGGAAGTCAACTTTCTATGCATTATACAAATCGTGATTTGAATTTTTGTTGAAAAACTTATAGTCATTTAAGCATCGAAAGATTAGATTGGAATATATATATATATATATATATATAAATAATCAAGATTTCCAAAAACACAAAAACCAAACAGATATCAATTGATGTCTGAATGAAAACAATACCACCGAAATGTATTTCATATTCAAAAACATGTAAAACAAACAATGCGATGATAGAAAGACTTAAATGCATGATCATGCAACTATGTGTATTTTTCTTTGGTGGAAATTGCCAAAAATGACAACTATAAACATTGAAATTTTGTTTGTAACCACAAAAGAAATTTTAATTGTTAATAACCACTTTTTTGAGAAATTACTGAAAAACCCTCATATATAAACCATCTCCAAACACTTTCTCTCTTCTTTTCTCTCCTTTCTTTTTTCTCTCATCTGCTCTCTCTCCCCGATTTCTCTCTCTCTCTCTCTCTCTCTCTCTCTCTCTTTCGCTGGTATGCTTTGAAGGTCGCCGAGCGCCGACGAAGATGTCGCTGAGCACCGACAACCTTTTAGGCTTCGCAACAGAGTTTATGGGCTTCACGAACCACTGAGCGATGCGTCCTTCACACTCAGCTGACATGCGTCGTGCGACGGGATGGGCTGGTTCGTGCGCTGCTGCTTCTTCGCCGGTGACGGGATGGCGATGGGCAACGAAATCGATCCCCCCTCCGCCGGCGATGTGGTCTACAACAGAAAAAGAAAAAGAAAAAAACCTAAACCTAAACCTAATTTGAGGAGAGAAAGAAGAAGAGGAAGAAAAATGGGAAGATTTCAATATTGTTCAGATTTCAAGTTTGGATATTTCACTTGAGGCATGATTTCAAGTTTGAACATTTCAATTTAGTCATGATTTCAAGTTTGGACATTTCAATTTAGTCGTGATTTCAAGTTTGCTTCGAGGTTTTTTTTATAAAAAAACACTATTTTCAAAGGTACTCTGGTAATTTATGGACATACATTGAATTTTTTTACAAAAAGTGGTTATTAACAATTAATGTTTCAAAAGTGGTTACTAACAAAAGTTTAAAAAGTCCAATAGTTATTTTTGGTTTTGTCTCTTTTCTTTGTTCTTTAATAGTTGACAACTTGTTTGATGAAATACTTACCATAAAATCCCTTGAAGATTGAGTTCAACATTATGCTTGAATCAGAGATATGAACAAGACCAATATGACAACAACTAATAAATATTAGGGTCAATAATATCTAAAGCCACTAATTTGGTGAGGCGGTCCCTAAATGACCATTAATTTTTCCAAATGGCTCAAATTAGTCATTCCATTGAAAGAAAGTATCAATTGTTGCCAATTTGCCCATTAATTGTTTGAAGTTTGTTTGTTTATGTCATAAACCGTTTGCTTATGTCATAACCTGTTAGAATCGAGGTTAAAATAGTAAAACAAGAAAGGGCAATATTGTAAAATCATCAAGTCACCATCTTATGGCACAATTTGACAAAGATGTTCAAAACGTTTTTTCACTTTTCTTTTCACGTCACCATCTTAGGACACAATTCTCCAAGTTGGGTTCTTAGGGAAATAAATTTTTTCGTCCAAGTTGGGTTCTTCGATTTTTCGATACGAATCCAATGGTATAAAGAACGTAAAATTCTGTGTGGTATTTTTAAAGTCATGATCAATTATTCAGTCAAAGGTTAGAAGCGATACGCAATCCGTGAGTGAGGGGTGTTTATCGCTCTTTTTCCTTAAAACTGTATCTTTTGGCAAGGAAATAAATTTTTTCGTCCAAGTTGGGTTCTTCGATTTTTCAATACGAATCTAACGGTATAAAGAACGTAAAATCTTGAGCGGTATTTGAAAGTTATGATCAATTATTCAGTCAAAGGTCAGAAGCGACACGAATTCCCGAGTGAGATGTGTTCATTGCTTTTTTTTTTTCCTTAAAATCGTATCTTTTGGCAATGAAATAATTTTTTTCTTCCATGCTGGATTCTTCAATTTTTCGATACAAATCTAACGGTATAAAGAACGTAAAATTCCGGTCGGTATTTTGAAAGTTATGATTAATTATTCAGTCAAAGGTCATAAGCGATGCGCAATCGGCGAGTGAGGTGTGTTCATCGTTATTTTTCCTTAAAACTGTATCTTTTGGCAAGGAAATAAATTTTTTTGTTAGTGTTGAGTTCTTTGATTTTTTTGATACAAATCCAACGGTATAAAGAACGTAAAATTTTGGGCGGTATTTTGAAAGTTATGATCAATTATTCAGTCAAAGGTCAGAAGCGATGCACAATTCGTGAGTGAGGTGTGTTTATCGCTCTTTTTCCTTAAAATTGTATCTTTTGGCAAGAAAATAAATTTTTTTATCCAAGTTGGGTTCTTTGATTTTTCGATACGAATTCAACGGTATAAAGAACATAAATGTTGGACTGTATTTTAGAAGTTATGATCAATTATTAAGTCAAATGTCAGAAGCGACGCGAATCTACGAGTGAGTTGTGTTTATCGCTCTTTTTCCTTAAAACTGTATCTTTTGGCAAGAAAATAATTTTTTTCCTCCAAGTTGGGTTCTTCGATTTTTTGATACAAATTCAACGGTATAAAGAAAATAAAGTTTTGGGCTATATTTTGGAAGTTATGATCAATTATTCAGTCATAGGTCAGAAGCGACGTGAATCCGTGAGTGAGCTGTGTTCATCGCTCTTTTTTCTTAAAACTGTATCTTTTGGCAATAATTTTTTTTTTTTTCAGGTTGGAATTTTCGATACGAATCCAACGGTATAAAGAATGTAAAATTTTGGACGGCATTTTGAAAGTTACGATCAATTATTCAGTCAAAGGTCAGAAGTGACGCCAATCCACGAGTGAGCTGTGTTCATCGCTCATTTTCACACTTTTAAAAATCGATTTTTGGAATATTTTCTGAATGAAAAGTGTTTTCTTGCATGTCTAATTTCTTGTGTCAAAATTTGAGCAAATAATGTTGAGTACGTTTAAAGATGTGCACTTGAATGTGGACATAGGTCAGATTTGAATTTCAGCAGAATTTTGCTTTTGAATCCATATCGGTTTTCCTAAAAACCGATTTAAAGAACTAATGTCTTTTAACAATTTTGTAGTAGTGTTTGAACAAATACAATGATTTTCCAGAGCTTGACAATAATCCATCTGAATACATGAATAAATTTTCTAGGATGTTGAATAATTTTTTTTTTTTAAGGTAAAATATTATTAAAGACTGCCACAAGGGACATCCCACAGCAAGCCAAACAAACACAAAACAGGCAAAAACAGAGACCTCATTGCACAAACCGCAAAGGCGAGGGGCACAACTCAAAGACAAAACACAAAAAGAAAAGAAAACTAGAAGAAAAAAAGCACATGAAAAATTGACCACCATAAAACACAAAACCAAAAACGCAGAAAGCGGACCGAAACATTACTCAAATTTATTACTTATATAATTGCAAAACAATAATAACATATAATGATTCAATGAACTGTAAAGAACAATAAAAAACTAATATTAGAGAATAGTTTGCAGAGATGGAAATTATGGCTTTTTTGGGATTCCACCCACCAATTAATAGTGTCTAGTGTTATTTTATTCTTTAGAAGTGTCATATCATAGATAACGGTAACTTTTCATTAGATTTAACAGAATGGCTGTCAATGAACAATGTTTCGTCAAAATAGTGATTTTGGAACAATTTGAACAGTCGGTGGTCTTTTTGGGACTCTATCCACCAATTAATGGTGTATAGTGCTATTTTCTCTAAATATTACAAGCAAAAAGAGTTTGTTATAGAATAAAACCAACATAAATAATTACCTTTTCATCGCAAAACAAGGCATGACGGCTTCTACCTCTTCCCAGTTGACATTGGCGAGGAATGACCTCCAATATTTTCTTTCTCTAGGCGTAACGATCGTTGTGGGTTGGGAGGTTTGAATAGTTATGGGTGGGGGAGAAATTAAAATGAAGCAATTTGGTTCTTTTACTAACCAAATGGTTAGTCACACTTAAAATAGTAGGAGTAGCTAATTTTTTATGAAAAGGTTTTTTTATTTATTTAACAATTACAATTAATTTGGGGTTTAAGGGGTGGTGGAGGACTCGAATTCACAACTTTAAGGGTGTAAGTATGATAGGCATACCACTGGTCAACCTCATCGTGTTTTTATTTATAAAAACTTGTTTTCCCTTTATTGTAGGATTATTCTTCTTCTTATGAAGACAATCATCATATATTAATTTTATTTTGAATTGTATCTTATTAGATTTTGAAATAAATTAGAATGAAAATTCCATAGACTAACCAAATCGATTATACAATTCATTGGATTAATAGCTTAGGTGATGCCTAAATAATATGATTTTGATTTCATTGCCATGAAATTAGGGTTCAGTTGAAGGGCTAAAGGCCTTGAAAATTGATAATGGGCTGGCTATTTTTTTTTTTTTTGGAGGTTAGGGAATTTGAACTCAGGATCTCAACATTATTGTAGAAATGTGATTATGCTGCAACACAATAATGTACCAAAAGGAAGAATACATTTATTTTGTTTAATTATATGTGGATAAAATTATAACAACAGATCAATTAAGATAGCGAATTTAAATAATGAAAATGTGTTTTTTTTTTCTTTTCTAAATTTTGACACCAGTGGAGTGATGGGTATTTTAGAATCTGACGGAATCAACAACTATAAGCATGTTTCAAAAAACAACTATTACTATGGTAGATGAGTTTCCCCACAATTTATGATTCTATAAAGTGATACTCAAACCCTTATAGTGGATATGAAAGAGAAATGCATAACCATTTGAGCCGTAAGTGATTGTGCAAATAATAAAAAATGTATTTAATTGAAAGTAAACAGATGCTTATATATTGAAATCATAAATTTAAATTGCTACAAGAGATAAAATTATTATTATTATTATTATTATTATTATTATTATTATTAAAAAAGTGTTTAGATTAGACTTTTTGAATATTGCATCTAAAAATTGTTCTGTGATACAGATTAAAAAATTCAAGTTAAAATTAGAAAAATGAACAAATAAAATAAATAAATCATAATTTGTGTTTTGTCATATTGCACCTAAATCATTTTCTTTTAAAAAATCAGTTGGAGAATACTTAAAATTCTAAACACCCTACTCATATTTAGCCTAATTTTAATATATGTAATTTTTTTTATAAGAAAAAAAAATCGCGAATCGTATGCCCCAAAATATTTTAATGGCAGAAATGATAAAAGTCCCTGTAGTTTGTCATATTATCCGTTCTAGTCCCCTAGTTTCAGTATTGACCCGTTTGGTCCTTATGTTACGTTTTCTGTTAAAAACAAGTTTTCTGACATGTCCAAAGGGAAAAATGATAGTTTTGCCCTCAAAAGTGTTATTTTACCCTTTCTAAATTTAAATTGTTTTTTTTTTTTTAATCAGATTTAGTGGAGATACAGCCAAATAATAATAAAAAAACTGGATCTCCACCAAATCTAATGAAAAAAATAAAATGAAATGAAACCTGTAATTGGTAATTGAAAACCACCATCATCTTCAAAATCAATAATTAAAACAAAAAATGAAATTGAAAAGGCCACCATCTCCAGATTCTTCATTCAACACATCATCACCATCACCTATAAAAACATTTTTTCAATATGGATCTCCAAAATTTTCGAACACCAATACCAACACACCCACAAACACCACCGGATTCTTCGTTCACAATCTCTAGATTACCAACAACCATATGACCACCACCACCAACCAGAAATAAAACTCATACCAAAGCCCACACGACCAACATCACTAACATCGCCGATTTGAGGTTCGATTCAGCCACCGAACCAAGCCACCCTCATTGTCGATCGATAATCACTCAACAACCAAACATCCACCAAATGCAAACCCATCTACCAAACACAAACAATTTAAAGATGAGAGAGAGAGAGAGAGAGAGAGAGAGAGAGAGAGAGAGAGAGAGAGAAGAGATGAGATTGGGTGGCAGTGGTGGTTAAAGGGCGGCGACGGGTTTAGGTGGCCAGGGTTTGATGATGAGATGTGGGAGGAGTGTCTGATGGTAATGGTGGTGGTCTGATGGATGGAGCTAGGGTTTTGTTAAATTAAATTAAATTTATTTATTATTTAGTTTTAATTTAGTTTATTTTTTAATTATTTTAATATTACTTTTTAATTATTTTTAATATTAATCTTTTATTAAAACATTTAAATGTATAATTTTACCATTATACCCTCATGTTTCTAACGAAAACCTAACCGAATTGGATGGTAGGGATGAAAACAATGATTAATAGCTAACGTTTGGACCTGCATAGCTAATACTGAAACTAGGTGGACCGGAATGAATAATATGGCAAACTAGAGAGACTTTTATCATTTTTACCCATATTTTAATAGTATAAAGAAAATGGGGATTTCGTAACAAAAAATTTTGTTGTGAAAGGTACATAAATTGTCACCAAATATTTTCCGACTAATTTATTTTGGTCGCATGTTAGTTGCGATAGGTTGGATACAAAAAGATTTTGCAACCAAAAGTCATTTAGCTGCAGAAAGTTATACAATCTGCATCTAAATATGTAGCAGTAAAAGTTTAAAGTCTTTGTCACTAACAGTTGTCAGGTAACAAAAATAATAGTTGCAAATGATATTTTACAACGAAAATTATTTGATGCAAAATACACATTTTGTATGCTTTTTGTGGTACAAAGTTATTTAATTAGTCACTCATACGGTTAAAATTTAATGAGAAAATACATTTCGTAACAAATATTTTAATTATCAATTGTAATTTTATTCAAATTATATAAAATTTAAGAATATATTTATTCCGGACCCATATTCTGTAAATAAGAACTTCATACAATTTATTAACTTCACTTAAAATTTCTTACAACAATAGATCTTAATTTAAATATACAACATCCAAATAACATAAAATACAATGTAAACAATTTGTAAAAAAACCGTGAGAATTTGACGAGTTGACGTCTCGAGATTTATAAGTTGAAGCATCTCTTGTGAATATGATGAATATCTTCAAAGAATAAAATTACTTCATATGCTCAATTTGGCCATCCTCAAAAGTTGAAAACTCCATAATCTGTGGTTCAAATTAAAATAAATAAATAAATTAATTAATTAAATTAAATTAAACGAGTACAATCATAATGAACATATTATTATGTAAAACACGTCCAAATAAAAAATTGAATCAAACAAATAAACCCAAAATAATATAAAAGTAAGAAGAAATTAAACATTAAAAGATTAAAATCAACCAATATTGAAAAACAAAATTAACAAACAAAACTCATAAATTGCTCAATTTACTTGCAAGAAATGAGATAAGCAGGTAATATTGAGAAATTGTGTGAGTTTCATGTGAAGAAATGATAAGATGATTGAATTGTTTTGAGTCTTACCTGAAGAAAACTTGAGAAAATAAGAGTAGTGCGGCCGTTTTTCACAAAAACAAATAAGTGGGAGGTAGGGTTTGTGTGGCTTCTACCTTATAAAAAATATATATTATTATTTCAATTAGTTTAAAATTGCTAAAAGCTAGTGATAAACATTAAAATATATTATTTTTCCTTACTTGTTTCCGTCTCTCACGTTTGCATTCAATTTTTTCCCTTTTTTCTATTATTTCCTATTTACCTTATATTTTCTTTTCTTTTTTACACTTTTTGTTTTCCTTTTCATTTTTTTCTCTTATTTTTTTATTTCTCTCTCTCTCTCTTAATTCTATTTCTTTTTTAATTTCTCATTCTTAATTTTCCTGTTATAATTTGTATCCATTTTATTATTATTTTTATTTCTTTCTTTTTTTTCATTCGGTTTAGAACTTAAAACTATCTTTTGGTGGGAAGAATAATGCTAATTATTTTGTTCAACATATTGGACATAAGAAGATTAATTTCTTGACTAAAATTATAATTGCTAATTTTATTTATTTGGCCACAAAATATCTATTTTTAGAAGGAAAGAATGGCTCCGAATTTTTCTTTTTCTATTTTTCGACTAAAACTATTAGTCAAAGAAAAACTCATTGCCCAACCAATATTACAGTTGCCAATGATTCATTTTGGAAAGTAAGGCGCCAAAAAAATAATATCTAATCTACAACTAAATCGGATATAGTTGGCAAAACGGTTTTTTCGTAACTAAATTCTTGGTCGTAAATCCTAGAAAATTGGTAATAGAATGAACTGGATCTATGAATTGTATTTTTACAACTAACATCTTATGACATTTGGTGACTATTTATTAAGTGGTCATAAAATGTTAGGTGGAAATGGTGGAAAATGTCACTTTTTTAAACTCATGTGGTGACAAAGTCACTCCTTTAATAAGTTAAGTTTAAAAGGCACCTATTATGGTGAACTACCAAAATTGCCCTTGTTTTACACATTTCTCTTTCTTACTTTAAAGTTTTCAGAGCTTTTTTATTTCACCTTTTTCTATAACAAACCTCCAATGGAAGTTAAACACCATAACCTTATCAAATCATCTTTATTGGATAGTTAATTTTGTGGCGCTACGCAGACGCATTCGGTCAGCTCGCGGGGGTGCAGGGGGCAGCGCCCCCAGAGCTTTTTTTTCAATTTAAAACCCTTCATTGAATTCATTTTTATTTGTTCTTCGTGTCTTTTGTAAACCATAAGTTGGTTGTGTAAATTACTCGAGTAGTGTATGAAAAGGCTCGGGTAGAGAATGAAAAGGCTCGGGTAGAGAATGAAAAGGCTCGGGTAGTGTATGAAAAGGCTCGAATAGTGAATGAAAAGGCTCAGGTAGTGAATGAAAAGGCTCGGGTAGTGAATGAAAAGGCTCGGGTAGTGAATGAAAAGGCACGGGTAGTGTATCGGGTAGTGAATGAAAAGGCACGGGTAATGAAAAGGCACGGGTAGTATGAAAAGGCACGGGTTTGAAAAGTAGTGTATGAAAAGGCACGGGTAGTGAATGAAAAGGCTCGGGTAGTGTATGAAAAGGCACGGGTAGTGTATGAAAAGGCACGGGTAGTGAATGAAAAGGCACAACTCATGCCCAACCAATATTATCAGTAAAAAGGCTCAATCAAGTGTAAAAAGGCTCGAACCAAGTGTAAAAAGGCACGGAAAGGCATAAAAAGGCTCGAACCTAGTGTAAAAAGGCACGGAAATGCACAAAAAGGCTCGAACCTAGCGTAAAAAGGCACGAAAATGCACAAAAAGGCTCGAACCTAGTGTAAAAAGGCACGAAAATCTAATCTACAAGGCTCGAAATTATAGTGTAAAGGCACGCAAAACGGTTTTTTCGTGCACAAAAAGGCTAACCTAGTGTAAGGCACGAAAATGCACAAAAAGGCTTGGTCGTAAATCCTAGGCTCGAAAACACATAAAAAGGCACGAAAATGCACAAAAAGGCTCGAACCTAGTGTAAAAAAGCTCGAAAACACATAAAAAGGCACGAAAAGGCTCGGATCTAATGTAAAAAGGCTCGAACCTAGTGTAAAAAGACTCGAAAATACTCGAACCTAGTGTAAAAAGACTCGAAAAGGCTCGAACCTGGTGTAAAAAGACTCGAAAAGGCTCGAATCTAGTGTCAAAAGACATGAAAAGGCTCGGATGTTTTCTCTCAAAGGTTTTCTCTCTATGTTTAAAAAAGACATAAACTGACAAAAAAAGGGTATTTTTGTCTGGTCACCTAAATAGGTGCCTTTTAAACTTAAGTTAGTAATGTGGTGTCTGTCTTACAAAAAGCGCCTCAAATAGTGACAAAAAAATTTTGAACCCAAAATGTTAGTCACTGAATATCAATTTTCTTGTAGCATATTTCATTTCAAAATAGTGAACAATGTTTGTAATTTAAAAATCAAGAAAATAATTACAGGTTTGAATGGTCAAAAATCATCTCATTGCCAACAACATCAATAATTTATTTGCAATCACCTAAGAGTGAGCCATTAATTAGAGTCATAAATCATAATATATATGCTATAATTAATATTGCCTTTATAAAAAAAAAAAATTAATATAACGAAGAACCAATAACTCGGAAGAGAATCACTGATAATGATGGACTATATTGATTATAGGAATATTAATTAAGGTGTTGTTTGTTTTTTTCACTTAAGTCTTAAATCTTAAATTAAGTGAATTTATCTTAAATTAAGTTAACAACGTCTAAAATTAAAAAGCTACATTTTTTGACTTTTCTCTTATCGAATAAGTGATATTTAACATATTAAAATGAATTTCCTAAAATAACCCCATATAATTAAATTATTAATAAAAACACCTAATTATAAAAAATAAAATAAAAAATTCCCCAATTTTATCAAACCCTAACTCTAACCTAACTTTAAACTTGAATCTCATGGAGGAGGACGAGGCGGTGGCAATGAACGACGACTGGATGTGATGAATGACGATTGACGGCCTGTGGCATTCCTGCCTCTTTAGCAATTGACGATTGGCAAAGAACTTACTCACCAATTTTTCTTTTTTTTTTTTTTTTTTTTTTTTTTTTTTTTTTAATTTATTTTAAAATCGGTGACTGGCTATGTCATCTGGAAGCTAACGTCGGGATGGGATGAATAGTGGCAGAGTCCGCCGCAGGATCTGGAAAAAGAACAGCTCACGCGTGACCACACCTACGCGAAAACTGGAAGCAGTCATGTCAAGGTGTGGGCGGAGCTAAGGAAAACGGTGACGGGATTGGAAGTTGACAAAAGACTGGATGGGATGAACGGTGGGGCTAAACTAACGGCGGCGGTCTGAGATCGAGCAAGAAACGACGGTGGCTAGGGTTTCAAATTTTCAGATTACTTCGAACTAGTGGTGGCCACGGTTCCGGTTGAACCGTCAGCTTTGTCCGCGGTTTAACCGGAACCATACAGCCTAAACCGAAACCAAAACCGAAACCTAAACCGTTGGTTTGAAAATCGGTGGTTTCGGTTTGGCAATCCTAAAAACCGGTGGTTTAATCGACGGTTTTGCCCACGATTAAACCACCGGTTTAAAAAAAATAAAATTAATAAAAAATTGTTGAATCAGAAGCTGCCATGTGGCACTTTTTAAATAAATAAATAAATAAATAAATCATCTGAAACCGAAAACCGTGCCCAAAACTGACGGTTTCTTAACCGAAATCGTCAAACCAGTAGTTACAAACCGCCCCCGAACCGTGTGCCATGGTTTCGGTTTCGGTTTTGTGGCCCGGTTTCGGTTTTGGGTGACCACAAAACCGAAACCGAATCAAAACCGAACCGTAGCCACCACTACTTCAAATAGTGTCGTTTTCATCTTCTCTTAAAAGTCAACCCTCCAGAATAATTTATTTATTTAAATTATTATTATTTATTTTAAATAAAAAATAACATTAAAATCATTTCAAAATAATAATATTATTATTAAAATGAAAATACTTAAAATAAGGGATATAATAGTGAAAATAAAACCACTTAATATTTAGGTTAAACCGTTAAAATATCCCAAGAAAAAAACGAACAAATCAATGTGTCTTAACAATTAAGACCCATTAAATACTTAGGAGTTATGACTTTCAAGATTTAAGTTAAAAGAACAAATGGCCAAGTATATACACTCATGTTAGTTTGGCAAAAATAGAATTAAATTTTGTAATTAATTCACCAAATCTAAAGAATTTGATTTGACTGATTTCTAATAAAGCTTGGGTCTTGTAAAAGAGCGGTGCTATTGGTTTTATTATTATTATTATTATTTTTTTTTTTCAAAATTACTATTTTACTTATTTTTCAAATTTAATACACGTCATATCTTTTAAAAAAAAAAAGATGTAAAAATACTGTTCATCTCTAATATTTATATATAGTTTTCTTACATCCATTCGCATGATTTTTTTTTTAATTCTTATTTAATTATAAAACTATCTTTATTATATGCGATTTTTTTTTTTTGTTTTTTTTGTAGTCGATTGGATTATTGCTGCTAGATTGTGAGTGTGATATTAATCGTATAATGATTTTTTTAAGCGATTGAGTTAGAGTTTTGGTGTGGTTTCGTTTCATCAGATATTAGGTTTTCTTAGTGCGATTTCGTTGTTTTTTTTTTTTTTTCTTCTAAATAACATTAAACTAACTTTGGAAGATTCAAAATAAAATCTACAAAAGAATTGATACAAATTATAGTATGCCAAGAAGATCTGAAAGAAAATAAATTGAGAGAAAAAAAAATAGCAAACATGGATTTGAAATTTGAGATGAAAAATAAAACAAACATGTAAAACAATAAAATCAACAAATACTAAACATGGGAAACATGAGATCGAGATCTGAAAGAAAATATAAACAAAAATAGGGAATAAATCAATAAATGCTAAACATGAGAAACATAAGATCGAGATCTGAAAGAAAATATAAACAAAAATAGTAAACATTCGGTGATTTGAAATAATTTATGTCATTAAAGCTTTTGTCATTTGGGTTTTGAAATAAGAAAAGGTTTTATAGTTTTACTTTGTACAAATTTTTTTTTAATAAAAATTATATGTCTCTTCAAATAATTCGATAAAGGAAAAGAAACTACTAAATAATTTTTAAAATGGGTATTAATAGTTTATGATAATGTTAGACATCCAACCATTTTGTCCAACTTTTATATCCAACCATTGATGTGTCAATTGGTGAGTGGATACACATTAATAATGATTTATCCATGTATCCACTCAACAATTGACACATTAATGGTTGGATGCAAAAGTTTGATAAAATGGTTGGATGTCTACCATTGTCCTAATAGTTTAATAGTGTGTGTGCCAATAACATCACTTCTCGTAAAATATTCCAACAGGACAAAAGTAGTATTAAAAGCGGGGATCCATGTGGTCTCATGTGTTTCCACCGCTCTGATCACTCTGTGTATCTGAATATCCCGTAGTCAAACCTTAATGACGTAATCAGAAGCATCTCATGTTCTATTATTCTCTGCTAATTAAACTCTTTCTCATGTTCTCATAAAATATCATCGATTGACTCCTCACTTCACTTGTTGTTCAATATTAATTATTCTTCTAATTAATTATTGTTAACTATATGTTTACAGTTAATGTAGTTACTAAGTTAGTTGGCCTATCGACTATCACATCTATTAATCCAGGATCATGTATTTTTTTTTTTTAAAGTTTTTACATTAGTAGGATTCGAGTCGCTGACCTGGAAATCATTTGTCCAAGCTTTAGGCTTTCGCCATTAGTAGAATTAGTTGGTAGATTAAAGACATATATTTAAAAATGTTCTTGAAAATAAAATGTTTTCATTTGGATTCAATTATATATATATATCAAAAGAATAAAATACTCTTATTTTCTTTTACCAATAAGACACACATATAACTTATAAATAAAAATGGATGTGGTCAAAATATATAAATGTGATGGATGTTTAACATCTTTTGAATTATCCTATGAAAATTATATAGTGATGAAATTTTATATCGATGAAAAGATAATTAGAAGGATAATGAATACGTCTACAGATGATAATTGTGATTAGCGATGGCAATTGGACCTAGACCCGGGAGTATTGAATCGAACCCGAACTGCATGGGTTGGGTCTGGGTCTTCATATTCGGGTTTTGGGTCGGGTCTGGGTCCAAATTGAAGGATCCGATTCTGGTCTGGGTCGGGCATGGGTCTGGTTAAAAACCCGGACCCGAACCCATGGACCCGATTGTTTTGACATTGTATATAAATCCCTCCCCAAACCTAATTGTTCCTTATTTTTTTCTTGTTGCCGCAGATTAGTGGTGGCCACGGTTCGGTTTCGGTTTGAAACCGGCGGTTTCGGTTTTGAGGTCCACTAAAACCGAAACCGAAACCGTGGCTCACGGTTTGGAGGCGGTTTGTAACCGTCGGTTTTTCGATTTCGGTTTCGGTTTCGGTTTTGGATGGTTTCGGTTTCGGTTTTGGACGGTTTCGGTTTCGGTTCCGGTTCGTTTTTATTTTTATTTTTTATTTTTTTTATTTTTCAACTTTTTTTCCAAGTGAGATAAATCATAAAAATTGGTTGTAAATATAAAATCTTGCCAAAAAATAATTACAATTGAACAAAGTTTAATATAAAAAAAATAATTACAAACATTTTCATTGAAGTATTTAAGTATTTAACAATGTTTAAAAGAAAAGAAATTCACCTTTATTAATAAATACAACTTTACAATTTCACAAAAAAAAAAAATAAATAAGAGATTGGCCTTGAAGGCTTGAATTCAAAGAAACAATATTACAAAGTAATAAAGTTAAAATTAAAAAAAAAAAAAAAAATCGGCTTTGCACTTAATTTTTACCACAATTAAGCTGCCTACGTATCCTCCACCAATGTAGAGGAATCAAAGACCACGTAGTTCTTTTACCTTTAATTAGTTGCTCAGTGTTGGAGTTTGGAAGTTGGAACAGAATCTAGTCGCTTCCTTCCGTACCGATGGTTTGGTCATCTTCAAAGAAGTCGTTCACTATCTCCGGTTGAAGTTCTTGTTGTCTGTATTTTGCCTTTGTCCAATCATCAACACACGCCTGCATTTCAAGTGATTGTGGAGACATAACAGACCGTCTTGGTTCCAAAATATTTCCACCTGCACTAAATTCTTGTTCCACAGCAACGGTAGAAACCAGTGTTCCAAGAATTTGTTTGACAATAATAGCCAAAATTGAATAATCTTGTTGATGAGTCTTCCACCAAACCTGGAGACTAAATTTTTCTTCTAAAAATTCATTAGTGTCTTCTAAATACCGGTCAAGCTCAGAGACAGATGAGGATGAAGATGCTCTTAATTTTTTGGCTCTTTGGGAAAACAGTCGATCCCCTAAACCCTTTAATTGGACTTTTACGGAAGTACTAGTACCACCAGATGTGGGTGGGGGTTGTGAAACTGGCAAGTTCAAAGACGGACCATACATTCTAAGATATTCATCGTATAATTCATAAAGCAAAGTCTTAATGGAATCACAATAATGAAGAACATCAATTTCTAATCCTAAACATTTGTAATAATGAGTTAAATAATCCTGCAAACTTTCTAATTTAAAACGTGGATCAAAACACGATGTAAGCAAATAAATATTTGGAATCTCCCCATAATAATTTAGCCATTTTGTTTTCATAGCTGCAACACATGGACTCAATTGAACATCGAATTCACAGTCACTAAATGCACCAACAATATTAACACTTTGAATAAGAAATAAATGAGTAGTGGGATAGTAAACACCAGATAAAGCATTGGTAGCATCATTAAAAACATGTAGCAATTCAAGAATTTTTATATATGCATTCCAATGGTTCAATTGAAGAGAAATTGAAGGAACGTTATAAGTAATAAAAGAAAATAATAATTCCTTATATTCAACACTTTCATTAAGCAGCTTATAAGTAGAATTCTAACGAGTGGTAATATCTCTAGAAAATTTTTGGGACACATATTATTCTGAGAGCAATATTTTAACCATTGTTTCTGGATTTTGTTATGCCTCCAAATATAATTAATACTATCTTTAATTGGTCTAATAAAAGCAGAAAGCTCTGTTAATCCAGCTTGAACACACAAATTTAAAACATGGCATGCACATCTTTGATGAAATAATTTACCCTCAAAATAGGGATTGCACAAATCTTGTAACATAGGAATAGATGCGGTATTACTTGCAGCATTATCAAAGCCAATAGCAAAAATTTTGTTCAGGATATTATACTCTTGAAAAATGATTTTAAGGAGTTGAAAAATATTTTGAACTGAATGTGAGTCATCGAAAACACAAAATGCAAGAATTCTTTTTTGCATGTCCCAGTCATTGTCCATATAATGACATGTGACACCCAAATATGAATGACTACCATAATTGTCGCTCCATATGTCTGCACATACGGAAACACGGCCTTGAAATTGATAAAAAATAGATTTCAATATGTTTTTTTCTTTTTAAAAAATGGCATTTAGTGTATGTGTGAGAGTGGATTTAGGAACACGTTGCATTGCAGGATTTAATGCATTTTGACAATAATTAACAAAACCTACTTTCTCACCAAAACCAAAAGGTAAGTGTTCTACTGCAACCATTAATGCTAATTCTTCCCTTTTTTTTTTCAGACGTATAATGAAATAATTGATTACCAGAGGTTGCGTACCTGGCAAGTTGGGCTTGGTTATTGGATTTCTCAAATTCGGACGGGTGACTTCTTTTGATATGAGCCCAGTACGTGCCATATCCAAAGGATTTGACAGTCTTGTTTGATTTGGAGCAGTAATTGCACTGTATATGGAAAAATCCACCATCTAACTCTGTTTTCTTCATATGCACTCTGAAGAGGATAGACTTCATCTGCTTTTCTTCACCTTCACCTGCAAAAAAATCATTTGAAGGGGGTGGGGGGTCAGATAGATTTTCATTAGTATTTGGGGTATTGGGATCGTGGTTGAGTCCGTCGAATTCAGGAATTATTAGAGGGGGATTAGGACTAGAAGGGTGATCGGATCCAAATCGGTCTTGAAGGAACTCGTGGTATGATCGGTCGTAATTAACATCACCGCCAACGTGTTCCAACAAGTTGTGCATTGGACCCTTATCTTTGTTCAAATTTCTTGAACTATCTCCCCTACTAGCCATTGAAAAATTAATAATACAAAAAATATTGTTATATGTAAAGAAAATATTGTTGAAATAATAATGGTAAACAAGTAAAAAAAAAAAAATAGAAGATTGTAAAAAAAAAAATATTGTTGGAATAATAGTGGTAACAATGTAACACTTAAAAAGAATAGATGTTTGAAAAAAAATATTGTTGAAATAATAGTGATGAAAAAAAATATTTTGATAGTAAAAAATAGAAGAAATAAATATTGTTAATCAATTTGATGATTGAAAAAATAGATGTTAGTAAAAACTAAAAAATACAAGAAAGAATTTATATGTGAAATGAAAATTAAATAAAATTGTAGATTGTAGAGAGAATTGAGAATTTGAGATTGAGAGAGATTGAGAGAAGTTGAGAGATTGAGAGTGGTGTGAAGAATAATGAAGTGTGGGGGTATTTATAGGATTATAGAGAGGGGTATGTTTGCAATTAGGAAAAGTTTAGGGTTTAAAATTTTTTTTAGAAAATGGCTGTTGGCCAACCGGCGTTGGGCAGAGGTGCTGCACTGCAGCAGCACTCAGCTGACAGCTGCAGCTGCCAGGTGCCGTTGGCCAACGACACTCTAATTTTTTTTTCAAATTTTGTGCCACGTGTCAGTGATTCATTGGTCAATTTTTTTTTTTTAAACCGGCGGTTTAACCGCCGGTTTAACCATTTCGATTCGGTTCAACGATAACTTTTTCAAACGGTCTGCCACGTGTCATCTTCTGATTCGTCCAGAATTAATTAATTAATTAATTTTTTTTTAAAACCGGCTGTTTAACCATGGTTAAAACCGCCGGTTTGAACCGGTTTTTTACCTTCTCAAACCGAAACCGTAACCGGTTCGACTGGTTTCCGACCGGTTTTGAAACCGCCGGTTCCGATTCCAATTTTGTTGCAGTTTTTGGCAGTCCGGTTTCGGTTAAACCTCGGGCAAAACCGTCGGTTTAACCGAAACCATGACCACCTCTACCGCAGACCACAGACTCACAGACCATTCTCAAACCTTTCCACTTTCCACAGCTCCACGCCGCTCACAGTCTGAATCCACGTAACTCTCTCTCTCTTAAACTTGTTCTTTATTATATTGCTCTCTTTTCGTTTTAGTATGTACCCTCTTACCAATCCAATCAATTTGTTTCAATTGTTTTCGATTTTTATTGATCTCATTGGTTCTCTAGCTTGCCTACTCGATTTAGGTGATGGGTTAGCAGATCTGGGAAGTGGGAATTGTATATGATAGCTAAGATATGAGAAATAAAAATTTAGGGATTTTGCCTCTTAATATTATTTTGTTATTATTATTATTTAGTTTCATGAATTAGATGTTGAATCACTGACCCAACATCTATGGAAAAGAAGAAAAAAAAATTGAAGCTAGTAATTAACTTTTTTGAATTGCAAAGGACTTGTAGCTATTAATGGTTTTCAAATCGCTAGCGTAGCAGCAGTAGCTCCACCCTCTCCTCCTGCAGCGAAAATGCCGTCACACAAGATGTTTATTATCAAGAAGAAGCTAGTGAAGAAGATGAGGCAGAACAAGCCCATTCTTCATTGGATCCGCATGAGAACCACAACACCATCAGCTTTTTGGTTTTTCAGTGTTATTAGTTTACTCTTATTTGTAAGACTTGAAATGTGGGATTCTGTTTTAAATTTTGAGTTACAGATATATTGGTGTTTCAAATTTACGGTTTAGAATTGTCTAATTTAGTACGATGGGAATGTGATATTTTAAGTTAAAAAAATGATGAAGCAAGCATATTTTAAAGGTTTTGCGGGTTCGCGGGTCTACCCGGACCCACGGGTCCAGACCCGAACCTGAACTCGAAAATTTTCATGGGTCTGGATCCGGGTCTAGGTCTAAATAGTTTTAATAGGTCTGGGTTTGGATCGGATAGGTTCCGACCTGAACCCGACCTATTGCCATTCCTAATTGTGATCTAGATAACTTTCGTGTTTTAACGACCGTTACTCCACAAAAGGTATTTCAAGTTGCAATAACCCTAAATAACTACTTGCTACAAATTGGAATATATATAAATATATAGATATATATATATATATATAGTTAATGTGTGTATGCATTGCAAAAAATAACGACTTTAGATGATTTTTTGAAGTAAAAAGTTCATTAGAGTATATTACGAATTTTTATATGCTATTTATTTTTTTGTAATTAACTAATTGCTAATTTTTATATTCGTTTTAAAAGATTTTAAAAAAATTATTATCTTATGCATTAAGTCTTAGATTATTATTTTAGTACCAGAGTTTGGACCGGAGGATTTTATTATTTAAACGAGGTTATTAATTTACCATGATGAAACACATCGATTTTAATGAATTTTAATTTGAATTTTTTTGGTGGATGATGAGTTCAATAAAATCTAAGTATGAAAAAAATTTGAGAATTTTTCAAGTACTATAACTATTTAGCCAAATTTTATCAAATATGAAGGCATTGGAAAATAGACGAAATATTGGAAAATTCAAAAAAAATAGTTCTAGTATTTGAAAATTTCTCAAATTTTGTTCATAGATGTATTTTAATGAACTCATCATCCACAAAAAAATTTAGATTAAAATTGATTAAAATTGATGTATTTTCATCAAGGTTCTTACCTACCTAAATTAAAATAAAGGATCTCTCATGAGAGACTCACTCTACATATATATATATTTGAACGGCAGATTTTATATAAAAACGGCCAAGCCGAAAAAACTACAAACGAACTACAACCCACAGGCCAACAAAACGCGTAACACAATAGCCTTGAACCGACCAAGACACACATAAAAGCACAAGCAACACAAAACAAACAACCCAAAAAACCAAACGTGGCCAAGTCACCCAAAAAAACTACCCTCTAACCAGCAATCACAAAACCCAGAAGAACTACCCACAAACCTATCATCCAAATGAAGCAGACCCACACCAACCAATCTCGAAAATGGCCATCCTTGGGAATCCTAAAATACAAACAACAAGGATTCTTGGAGTTAACACCCTTATTGTGTTTAAGGGAAAAACATAATTTGAAAATCTTGACTTGCATGAATAATTATCACTCGGTTGAGCACACAAGTTGAAATTAACATATGCCTAAAATGGTGTAGCAACAGCATGAAATTACTTGACTTTCTAATAGGGGTAGGAGGTTAAAAAATGGCTTAAGACCCATTGAAGGGTCACATGGGGTTTAGAAATTGTAGCTTCAATTACAAGTTAATTCTTAAATTTAATTTAATTTTGGACGGTTATGATCATTCTTATACTGTTCTACTCAATGCCGTGACCGTCCTTAGATGACGCCTCCCTATTTCACCAAAAACAACGTAAACGCGTTAAAAAATAGGAAAGAGGCCTATAAAATATATTAAATCTGTAAAACATTTCTTCTAATATAATGTAAATTAACCGCAAGGTGGTTGCTTTGGTGGTCCAAGGTTTGAGATTAAAAACCTAAGTCTTTAGTTCTACTTTTGACAATTACATTGTAGTCAGTCCTCATAGTGTATAGCTTTGCTGGTGGAAGGACAGACATAGGGCTTAGGGGCTAACGTCAGTAGTTCGAATCCTACTCAGGTAGAGGGGAGTGTTGATTTACGCGCTTGCATCCTTGTGGGGCCAGGGGTGTGAGTCGGAGTTTCTTATCTGTCATATTCCACGAAATCAACATACAAGCCACATCGGGTCACGCAGTTGGGGGCTTGCTTCCAACATACAGACCACGGCGAGTCACGTAGTTGGTGGAGAATAGACGGATAGGTATCCGGACGAAGTTCGGGATCCTCAATACCAAAAAATATATATATATATATATATATATATAATATAATGTAAATCTAGTTTTCCAAAAATAAAAAAACACTAAAAATACATTAATTAATTAATATGTTATAGTAATTAACAATGAAGTGTTAGCATCTTTGGAGGGATCAAATTAAGCATGGGAATATAATGAATTAGCTCTTTATCGATTTAAGTTGCAATATGCATGAATCTATAGCTTGTTTAATTTGTGGCATGCTAACCTAAAACACGTACCCACATACTCAGTTTTGGTTTTCCAACAACTTTAATTTGCCCGCACACAATTGCAGGAACCTTGAGATTCTAGCACACAATATATATAATTTAGAGTAATTAGATCAGGCCTCAGCCTCACTTCTCTTTTCTCTATCTAGAGAGAGAGAGAGAATTTGCTAGGGATATTAAAAAAAATAAATAATTAAATATAGTTAATGTACTGATGAAAAATTAATGTATTGTAAATAAATTAGGGTTGGTAACCTAAAATGCATGTCATCTGCATGGTATATACGATATTCTAGTAATATGCACATGGTAAGCATATGACATTATTATGACTCTAATTTGACCGATTGAGAACTGTTTATGTTTATTGTATATATATATATATATATATTATTTTTTTGAACAGCGTTTATTGTATATATTTGATGTGTTAATTATGTATATTATTCCTTCTAAGTCAAACAAATTGTGAGATCATGTAATTACATTAAACTTACTATGAGAAATTTATTAATTAGATGAGCATTAGTCAAATCATACATAACATGTATTAAAATTAATATTATCATTTATATTAATCAGCAACTTTCCATAATGTGGGAGGAAAAAAATACTTAGTTTTGACCAAACTTGGCTATATTAACTATACAAGTCCATGTGAAATGCATATAATATATATTGGTCATAGATAAACAAGAATAATAATAATAAATAATTAAAATTTTCACTAGCTCTCATTAAGAATTGAAGCGCCACATGTTCATTCAACCCACAATTGATAATTCCCTACTTTAATCAAAACCCCTACCTGACACTCTTTCCCGACTTAGGAAAACTAAATCTACGTGTGTAGTGTAAAGAGTGGTTTTTGGGGCACATAACGATGAATGGGGGCGGCACCTAGAACTGAGATCTGGACATTTGAAAATTGCCCTAAAATTGAAGGGCATATTTCTTTGTGTTTGGCAATGCTGCCACATGCAAGTCTTTGGTTGCGCTAGGTGCAATGCCCCTAACATGGTATCTGGATGTTTATATATATATATATATATATATATATATATACGGTCTTGTTCCTATCAGGACATCCTTATATAACTTTATCAAGATATTGAATATGAGTCACTCATTTATAAAAGTGATTTGACAAGTGTATACATAACAAGTCAAAGTATGTAAAACGAGTGACTCACATTCAATGTCCTTATACAATTTTATCAAGACATTCTCATAGAAAAATTTTCGTATATATATATATATTCTTTCTATTGTTAATTCGAACCAATATAAAAATATATCGGTTCTTTGTATGTTGGCCATTGGATTTAAACGCTTTGACTTGACTTAATGCACTTGTTAAAATATCTTTTAAATCCAATAGCCTACATGCAAGGAACTGATATATTTTATATCAGTTCGAATTGATAATAAAAAGACTATATATATATATACGATCTTGTTCTGGTCAGTGTGCACTGATATAACTATATCTGTACCAATGTATGTGGACCACTGATTATAGAGAAGTTTTGATAAATGTATACACTTTGAGTCAAAGTATGTAAATCTAATGGTCCAAATCCAACGCACTGATGAAATTATATCAGTACGCACTGACTTGAATATATATATATATATATATATTTATATACATATATAATACTTTTCTAATCAAGACCGTTTTGACTTTATAATTCCAGGACGTCCAACCACAGCCACACATTCATAGTGGGTCCACAACCCCATGTTAACAAATACCCACACCCAATATGAATGTGTGGCTTTCAAGACGTCCTTACTAGAGAACCACTATATATATATATATATATATATAAATGTTCAAGTCAATGCGCACTGATATAACTTTATTAGTGTGTTGGATGTGGACCATTAGATTTATATACTTTGACTCAAAGTGCATGTACTTGTCAAAGCTTCTTCATAATCATTGGTCCACATGCATTAGTACTGATGTGAACAGGTCTATATATATTAACATATATATATATATAGAGATAGAGATAGAGATAGAGATAGAAATAGAGATAGATATCTTAAAATATTGATTCATATAGAGATAGAAATAGAGATAGATGACTTAAAATATTGATTCATATTCAAACTGTTTTACCGACCTCATCAACCGAATATAGCCGTTGGGAATTGTTCTATTTTATCTATTAAAGGAATGAATGAATTGAAAGTCAGAATGGAGCAATGAGGTCACCCACATTCTAGCTGCTCAATCATTTTATAATTATCTACGACAGCAATAACACTCTCTCATTAATGCCTTCTATTATTTGCATTATACCTTGTTTTTATTATTAAATTTATTTATAAACTACTCCATGTTCTCTACCATGTGATTACCAATTTAAATATTCTATGGGATTCCATATATCCACTATACATTTCTTGAAATAACTCGTAGCTTGATTATTTGAGACTTTTAATTAATTATCAGTTATTAGAAATTTTCACATTTGTTAATATTATAGACATGTATATAAATATTTTGAGGTTGGGATTGTCTGGAATTTTCGTCCCGACTTACCCTCTGATAACTACTTTCACGGTGCATTACTATTTAGGATTTAGGAATCCTAACGGGGGAAAGAATTAACTTAATTCCCCCTCTCACAAAAAGAAATCAAGTTCCCTTTTCAGATACTCTTTCCCACCGAACTTGATTCCCTTTCATTTTGTTTTTGATTAATAAAACTCTTCTAGATCAAAATATTTTATCCGGTGACCTAAATGACTTGTTCTAATACTTGATCACTATAGTTGGTACTTGAACAACTGCGTCCGCTACCTAGGTATATATGAATTCTAAATTTGGGTTAGGCTAAATCAATAAAATATGTAACTTCAATATTCATCCATTTATTTGGTTTAAATCTAAGAGTTATCATCGATCTACTCTTATTTTCTATTATTGGATTACGATCAAATGAATGAATAGATATTGAAGTTATAATTTTAAGTAAATGTTTTAAGATGATTTAGTCTAACCCTTTAAATTTAGAAGTAGCTATTAGAGAAGATTGTATGTATATATCTATTTGTGTGGACTACTCACCATTAACACAACCCCACACATGACTATAACGACAACCATATCTTGAAAGAACAAAGAAATTCAAAAATTATCATTTTTTTTTTTTAACTTTTGTTTTTTACATAATGAATTTATTTTTTGTTTAATATTTACTAGATGATGGTCGATCCCTAAGTTTAGTATATGCTCTTGTGATCGATCTTAAATATTAAATTACACTTGTATTAATTATGAGATGAAGTGACATGGCTTCATATGCACCATTCCAGTCTTCCTCTTGAAAAGAAATATAAGAATTAATTTTCATACGATTTTATTCTTATACATGTAACTCTCCCTAATCCAAGATTTCATAATGGAATTGCCAAATTATGTGAGAAACAACCAAACCCTAAAACAAGTAACAACTTGTGGAAAACATTCCAACAAAGATAGCTAGCATATAAAACAGCTAAAAAAACTCCCCAAAAATCCATCCTAAAATCAAAATAAATAATAAAAAAACATAAATATTCTAGCGAATAGCTCACTAAATCTTGGGCGGCCTCTCGGTTCTCTGTTCTATTTACATACATAATCTTACAAAAATCAAAGGTTAGATATATATATATATATATATATATATATATAATTGATATATGCCATCTCAGTCCTAGTAACAATGTTCCCTACAATTCTTGATGCCAAAGACAAAAGAATCAATGTGTATGACAGTTTGCAGGTAAGTGACAAGGGACAACTATTAGGCCGGCCATGACAAATTGAGCTAATTAAGTAGATTAGTAGTTTATTACTTCATGAAAACTACTTATTGTTCAAATAAAACGAAGGTTGGAAATGAATAAATTAAAAATTTAATAAAACATTTAATGCAGATATATAGACAAAAATCTCTTACAACAAGTAATGATTATATATCATTTAATTGTTGGTTCCAATCATATTTACTAAGATTTGATATTCTGATATCTGAACAAAATCCAAACACATGCAAGAAAATATTCCGACTAGAAATAATTAGTATTGTTGTTTTGTTTGTGTGTTAGTTAGTGAATAGTGAGAGAGTTTTAATGAGTCACATGAGATTATAAAGTCATAAAACAAGAGAAAGAGTTTTTGAAGTGGAAGATCTTCCAAAATCTTGCTAAGCTTCTCTTGTAAATAATTAAATAAAAAAAATATATAAATAAATTTCTAATGTGCCATATAGATTGTTGAGATTTTCTCTGTTATTTTATGGCTTTTTGGTCTTTTATTCCACATCGTGCCATGTGACCATGCATCATTTTACATTCTATTGTTATTATGACCAAAGGAGTCATAGTTACAAAGTCTTAATTAATTATCTGATTAACATATTTTGACTTTAATTAATAAAATGTAAATGCAGACTTTGTGTTTTTGCTGTTAATGATCTAAAGTTATTTGTCATTATCCATTCGGAACAAGTTTAGTTCTGCACCGAATAAATTTCATCACATTTAGTAATGAATAATGTTACTATGCAGTATCTATATTATTACATGGTGGTTACTAGTGATTGAATTTTAATTTAGGGATCCACAAAAATTAGAATTTTAAAAAATTTAAAACTAAAAGAAAATAGACTAGAGCATCTCGCAAATATTCATTTCTATTCATTATGAATCCACTTTTGAAATTTTTATAGAGAAATGCATATTCACATACATCTCTAATATAATGCAATTATCTTAATTAAATCAAATATTTATTCATTTTATAACCAATCATAATAAAACAATTATTCCACTCTCTCCTATTTTATTTTACAATTGAATAAGCTATAATATTATTGGTGAAAATAGTTAGAAATCTTAATCAACATTTTTAGGAGATTTTCTAAAATTAGATACTCAACTCTATATTAATCATCTTCATATTAAAGTTAGACAATTATATTTAAGAGACTTTTTCTAATTTTATAATTATATATCCCATGTGACAGTCAATTTTCTTCAAATACATATTTGTATTGAAGATGCTTTTACTTTTATTTATTTCTTATTTTTTACCATTGTAACCGCTCCGATAACTATGCTGTTTCAATATATATAGTAGCTAAATCTCTAATTAATATAAAATACTGTACCAACAAAACGAATTTGATAATTAATATTATTATTTTATATAAATATGATTATTTTCCAGCTATGCAAACTTCAGGATCAAACTAATCCTACTTGGATGGTTGTGGAGCCGTTGATGAATGCATGAGGTAGAGAAGAAGGGGGTTTACTTTTATGCTGTTTTAATGATTGGGTTGTTAGTAAGTGGAATTTTTTATTTTTTATTTTTTTATAATTAAACAATAATTATGAGGGTATATTATACATTTGAAGTTGTGGGTGTAATGAGAGAGGAATGCATGAATTGTTTACATGGAATTTATTGAATGAGAGCTGAAAAGTTTAATGAAGACTAAATATATATATATATAGTATGTATATAACTATATAAGGTATTGAAATCTTTTGGGGCCCTTGGTATTTATTTAACATGAATTGAACCTAACCCCACATTACTAATATTATGTATTGCAACTAATCAAAGATAGATTAATGATAGGCGTCCTAATTTTTTTTCTCAAATTCTGTTTCAAATGATATGACACGTGAGATATCAATATCACATCAATCACCACATAATTTTATGATTTATAAGATGCTGACACCTCACATATCACATGTTATATATATATATATATATATATATCCCCTTACACTGGTTGACCAAAACCAAGTGCTTAGACGTAAGGAGACTCCACCAAACTCTGCCAATTAATTAGGAAATTATAATAACATTAACTTTAAAAAGAAAAAGAAATCCCATGTTTAGCTCCGGTGGTGATGAAGGCAAATTTTACCCGACTTAAAATCTATACAAGATAGTACTTTATCTTCTACATGTTAGGTTTATCATATCTGCTACACATAGCCATGTTTAAAATAATAAATATTATATACATCCATTCATAATTTAAGTGATAATATGTGATAGAGATTTAAATATCAAATTTGTCTATGAAATTACAAAGGGTGGGGACACCCTTCCCCTTAATTAGTTGGAGCAATTGATCTTGTTAGGTCTCAACAAACCCTAGATATTGTGTAAACTTAATTCTGACCTGACCCGCTAACCGGTGTTGGATTTCAAAATAATAATAATACATTAAACAAATATTATTAGGCCACTTGAATTATAATCATATATCATAACATTTATTTATAACAATGTAGATTTCTTACATTATAGCAGGCAAATATGCAATTAAGTCCATTTATACGTTAAAATATTGTAATGTGTATCCTGATTACTTTCAACAAAGCGACTATCAATGTTAATAATTTGACAAAATTGTAATTGTCCCGGGTGGTAATTAATCACTTAAGATGTGAGATATATACCATCCAGGACGTGGAGGCTCGAACCTGGGAAGTCTAAGATTATACAAGTTGAAATATGAGTTTGCATTACTCGTGCCCATATATGTCTCTCATGATCAATATTGTACCATATAAATTATAACCAGTAATTTCCTCAAGCATCCATTAGTCTAGCTAGCAATTAAATCATGCTCTCCACTCTTGTTACTATCAAGTGTGATAGTTTAGCAGCAGCAGCAGTACTAAAACTGTAAGAAGATCATGGCTTCATATATATTATAATAAATAGTACTAGTTTTGTTATATATTGTGTTGCAACGCCACTTGCATATATAAATGAACCGGATACTCATTCGTGAGTCAAAGCTTTCTCAAGTTAATTGGCAATCCAACAAAGTCTATATATACTTGAAAAATATTGAAGATAGGCAGTGATATCCTAATGATATTCTCCTTTCTCCAACTTTTCTCTACGCGTGACTAAAGATTGATTATTATTATTCATTTCACAAAACTTTTCCATTGTTTAGTCAGTTTATTAATTAGCGATATAGTACTAAAAATATATATACATATTCTGCCAAACCCGGCTAGCTTCCTAGCAAATGCCGCCGACCTTAGAGAAAAAGCCCAAGGATCTTGTTATAAAAGAAGAGAAATCGATCGAGTAATACAATAAAATACAAAAAAAATCCATATCATCCTCTCTCTCTCTGGCTAATTCCTCCAAACATAAAATTAAAAAAATGAATAGGGTCATATATATATGTGGTAACAAGCTGGATGTGGAGCATTGCAAGGCTGGTTATTGATGGTGGTGGTGGCTAGCTTGGGAGATCATGCATGGGATACGAGTCTCTTTTTTGTTATGTTGCATTTGGAGGGTTTTGATTAAGAGACTAGTAAAGTTGGAATATATGATGAATGATGATACTTCTTCTACTCATTCCAAAGCCAAATTTAATAAAGAGAAGAAATATATAAGAAACGCCAAACTAATAGCTCTCGATTATCTCTATTCATGAAAAGGAGAGAAACTCTATATGAAATTCAAGGTTTCATGCACATGCTTCCCTCTCTCCTTCCTATGAATCTGCACTCGATACCACCAAGTGGGTGAGTGGGCCACACCATAATTTTTCCAACTCATCATGAAAAACTCTCTTCATTGAATTAACCACAAAGTTTTGTACTTCACAAACCCTAAAATATTAAAGCACAAAGTACAAACCCTAACCCCCCCTAAACTATTTCTAAATAATCACCATCATAATCAGTTTAAACAAAAGCCTCAAAACCCACATTACTTCTTATTCATTAGGACGCGTGTCACATTGATGTCTATTCTATTAGATTACCGAAAGTGATAATGTCTATTAGCCTTACACGTAGTTATATGAACGAACATTAAGATTTTACAGAATAACATAATATTAATGAAGATTTATGTTCAGAAAGATTAGATGATATCTACCCTAAATAATTAATCATCTCTAGTGACATTAAAAGAAGCAAATACCTACAAGATATTCGACATTTTGATTGAGTGAGCTGAGCTAGTTGCATGCCTCATCCACATGAAGGCATGCATAAGCAAACTTTATTTTATTTTATTTTTTCTTTATATTTTAATATATATTTGAAATTCCCTTTGACATTTTCTTAGTACCAAAAATGGTTTTTGAGTTTGACCATTGTAATTCATTGAAAGTGCCATTAAACATATATACAAAAAAGTTGGGGAGTTTGGTGTGATTTGAGAGATAAGCTTAGTTATTAATTAGGTGACAAGTGGGGGGGTTTTTGGGTGTGAAAACAAAGAGAAGAAATTTGTTTGGCTTAGTTGGAAGTTGGAAGTTGGAAGGCAGAAAGCAAAGCACTACTAGAGTACTAGTAGTAAATAGTAAAGAAATGGTTGGATTGTGAGGGTGGGACCAATAGGAGGTGGCTGGCGGGATGGGCTTTGTGGGCCGAGACAGCCTTACAAGTCTCAATCCCAATGCTAGCTCCGTGGGGGTCCAACTATATTGTTACGATTTCAACTTGGCTCATCCACTCCACGTGGGCTCATCACACATGTCCTACTCAGCACTCTGCTTCCGCCACGTGCGCATCCAGTTTTTCCATGTGGGCCCATAGAATCAGATGAGGATGATGTGTCTTTTTCATGCTCCCTGATTCTCCCTGTCGCATTCTCAAATCTCATTCTTTGCTTCACTAATCACTACCTCCCTCTCTTTAAACTCTTTTGGGCTCTTTTTTTAGTAAAAATTATTTCTAGTAAAAGTAATTTCACAGAATTTGATGGTGAGTGTCGAATAACATGGAATCTTCTCCACACACTCCATTTTTGACAACAAAATGAAGAAATTGAACTGATATCATTTAAATGGAGAAAGAAGAATAAAATAATTAGAAAATATATGCCAATCCTGAAGATTCAATAATATAATGTTATAAAAAAAATGGAATAATTAAAATAAAATAAAAAAGCAGCTATAGGGTTATGATTCGAGAATGACCTCCAAAATGCATTAAACTCGGCCTTTACAGTCACATGGAAATCCCCTATAAAAGCACCCCCACCCCCTCAACAACAACAGCAACAAAAACAACAACAATCTCAGTTCTCAGTTCTCTCTATATTAATTCAACTCTACCTCTCAAACACAAACACCCTTTTAAGTTTTAAGCCAACTCTCAAGAAACAATATATTACATGGAGAATTTGTTTCAGCTTGGTGATCATGAAGATTTCTTCTCTCGTCGATGCATTTGGGTTAACGGCCCAGTGATAGTAGGTGCCGGACCGTCCGGGCTAGCCACAGCGGCTTGCCTTAGAGAGCAAGGTGTGCCCTTTGTTGTCCTTGAAAGAGCTGATTGCATAGCATCTCTTTGGCAAAAGCGAACCTACGACAGGCTCAAACTTCACCTCCCTAAACAATTCTGCCAACTCCCTAAACTACCATTCCCTGAAGACTTCCCCGAGTACCCTACTAAGCGACAGTTCATCGACTACCTTGAATCATATGCCAAGCATTTTGAGATCAAACCAAAATTCAATGAGTGTGTGCAATCTGCTAGATATGATGAGACAAGTGGCTTGTGGAGGGTCAAGACTGTTTCCAGTATCAGGACTGAGGTTGAGTACATTTGCCGTTGGCTTGTTGTGGCTACCGGTGAAAACGCCGAATGTGTTACTCCTGACATTCAAGGATTGACAGATTTCGGTGGTCAAGTTATGCACGCTTGTGAGTACAAATCCGGTGAGAAATTTAAAGGAAAGAAAGTGCTAGTCGTCGGTTGTGGAAATTCCGGCATGGAAGTTTCTCTTGATCTCTGTAATCACAATGCCAGTCCTGCAATGGTTGTTCGTAGCGCGGTAAGTACTTATAATCAATACAAACACTTATAATTTGTTTCAAGGAAAATTAGATTTTCTAATGGGAAATTTACAGGTTCATGTATTGCCAAGAGAAATATGTGGAAAGTCAACATTCGAATTGGCCGTTTTGATGATGAAATGGCTACCACTTTGGGTGGTTGACAAGCTTATGTTGATAATGGCATGGTTCGTGCTCGGAAACACAGAGAGTTATGGGTTGAAGAGGCCATCAATGGGACCATTGAAGCTAAAGAACAGTATGGGAAAGACCCCTGTACTTGACATTGGTGCATTGGAGAAAATCAGATCCGGTGACATCCAGGTTGTGCCTGGAATCAAAAGGTTTTCATGCGGCCAAGTTGAGCTTGTTAATGGCCAAAAACTGGATATCGACTCGGTTGTTCTAGCTACTGGATACCGCAGCAATGTTCCTTCTTGGCTTCAGGTGAGTAAAATGTTATTCTAATTCCTTAATTCCTTAATTGGTCAGAGTTAGAAGCTTAATCGGTTGAATTAGTCAACTAAATGAGGTAATGTTGTAATGTAACAGGAAAGTGAATTTTTCTCAAAGAATGGATTCCCAAAAGCACCATTCCCACATGGTTGGAGAGGAAAGGCTGGGCTGTATGCAGTTGGGTTCACAAAGAGAGGGCTGTCTGGTGCATCCTCAGATGCTATGAGAATTGCTGAAGATATTGGCAACGTGTGGAAACAGGAAACCAAGCAGAAAAAGAAAACCACCAGGGCTTGCCATAGACGATGCATTTCACAGTTGTAAATAAATAATGTAAATGTTATTGTATCATACACAGGAAAAGACACTGACAGGAGCCCTCTCCCAAGGCCCAAGGTTTTCACATTTTTGGGCATTTTGTAAACCGAGGATGATGAGGCTTTTGTTTTTTTTTTTTTTTTTTTTCTTCTTTTCTTTATTTTTCACATTTCATACAGTTTTTACTCCTTGTATTTTAACTTAAATCATAATGGATCAATCTTTGCTCCCCCCCTCCTGCAGTTTCACTTGCACATAAGTAATTTGGTGATGTTCTTCTTACACCTAAACTACTTATATACTAATTTTCCAATTATTCAAAGAATAAAATCTGCTGTAATTGTCAACTTTGAGCTCTCTCTCTCAATCTCAACTGTGATTAGTTTGTTTTTCATGTTAAATGAGGTTCATGAGTTGACAAATTAGAGAATAATTATGACTATGCACTGATACAATGTTTCTGAACCCAGCGGCCAGCTCCAGCTGATTCCAAGACTTAAAATAATATTATGTTATGTTTTTGTTTGACCAAACTAACTTTCTCTCGCACATGCTTTAGACTTAAATCTTTTCTGTAAAGCATCGTTCTAAACTGATTAAACACACTTCAAAGTTCAGTCATTTGTGAGAATATTAGCTGTTCACTAAACGTTTTATTGGGTAGCATCTAAAACAGTCAAAAATATATATTGGCGTCGCCCAGGTTCGAACCCGAGACCTTCATTGTGTTAGACTGACGTCATAACCAACTACACCACGACACGTGTACTTCTTTTTCAAAGCTTCCAAACTCCTTTCATCCACAATAAATACTCTTTTCTCTTTATATTGCATTTATTAAATAATCGAAAAATGTTACATAAAACTCTTAAATATTATCAAAATAGAAATAAGGTATATGATAGAATAAGAAACTCAATACATCGGTCCAATACAAAGAGAAATCTTATATCCCACCTCGCAAACGAACACAATATAAATTAATTGTTCTTTCAAAGTTGGTTCGAGAGAAATACAATCCCTAAATCCTCTTGTTTCATTGCAACAATATTATTTCTAAAATATAGGTTAAGGATTAGTTTGGTATTGCTGTAACTTTTATAATAATTACTATTAGCTGTGTTGAATGAATAATCGGCTGTGAAGTTAATCAGCAGATATTTGGTTAATTGTACTTTTAAAACTACTGTATAGTTCAAAAGCAGTTTACGTATGTTTGGTAATTTTATTTCAAAAGTGCTGAAATTAGTTACAATGACTAAAATAGACATGATTTTAGAATCTTATTTTGTTTTTTTATTAATTATATATATTAAATCAATATTTAAGTAGAATATTTAAATTAGAAAAAAAAAATCCATAAGAATAATAAAAATATTTTTAAAAGGTTTTATAAATCAAATCAATATTTAATTATAATCTTTAATTTTAAGATGAAATAAGGTATATAAATGATTTTAATTTGATTTCATAAGGATAATAATGATTTTTTAAAAGATTCATTAAATGTTGAAATAGATTATTCCATAATCACTTTCAAAAAGTAACCCCCACCTACTTCTCAAAATCACTATCAAAACTTGCCAGATTATGAATTAATCACTTTTAGAAGTTTTACCAAACATTATTTTATGTCAAAATTATAAAATAAGCTGATTTTAACTTCTCAAAAACAATACCAAACTGGCCTTAAGACAAAGTCATTCTTAGTTTTAGTGTGACCAACTGAAATTGAAAATACCAAAAAAAAAAAAAAAAAAAAAAAACAGGAAGAAAATACTTGGACTCAAAACATGGCTTAAGTTATGATATGGCTGAATGAAAATTACATTATTCTTCTCTCTTGGAGGTATATATTTGTTATATACACAACCTTTAATTACAAATCCTATAATTAAGGTAATCTCCTACAATTACGTAATCCTACAATTACAAGAAATTTACGATTAAGGAAATCTATAATTACAAGGAAGAAAATATCCTAATTACATGACTCATGCTAACAGGAAATATCCTGATTACACGACTCATGCTAACACTCCCCCTCGAAATGGCGTATAAAGGTCATTGATGCCCAGCTTGACAATTGAGTCATTAAAGACTTGACTTGATACGACCTTGGTCAATATATTAGCCAGTTGTTCTGTTGTTTTAACATGTGGAACTTGAATAATTCTCTCTTACAACTTTTCATTTATGAAATTACGATCGATCTTCACATGTTTAGTTCAATCATGCTGCACTAGATTCTCCGCAATCTTAATTGCTGACTCATTATCACAAAACGACTGCATTGCACCCTCGGATGGGAAACCAAGCTCCCCTATAAGTCTTTTCAACCATAACAATTCGCATATACCTTTAACCATTGCCATGTACTCAGCCTCTACACTAGATAAAGACACAACTTTCTGTTTCTTACTTTTTCAAGTAACTAAGTTACCTTCAACAAAAGTAAAATACCCTGAAGTAGAACGCCTTCGCTCACCTTTGGCACTCCAATCTAAATCGGTATGCCCTATAACATTCACATGTCCAAATTTTGAAAACATGAGACCTTTTCCTGGTGTTAACTTCAAATATCGCAAGATCTTTACAACTGCATTCATATGACCTTCACTAGGATTATGCATAAAATGACTCACTACATTGACAACATATGCAATATCAAGCCTAGTGTGTGATAGATAGATTAGACGACCAACCAACCTCTGGTATCTTCCTTTGTCAACTGACACTTGATTAGGAAGTTCTTCCATACCATGATTCTGTTCAATGGGTGTACTTACTGGTTGACAACCAAGCATACTAGTTTCTTTCAATAAATCAAGAACATATTTTCTTTGTAACAAGAAAATGCCTTGTTTGGACCAAGTAACCTTAATGCCCAAAAAAAACTTCAAACGTCCAAGATCTTTCATATCAAACTTAGAAGCCAAACAACCTTTTAACTTCCTAATCTCATCACCATCATCACCAATTACGATCTCATCCATATAAATGATAAGTGTAGTTAACTTACCATTTTGTCTCTTAAGGAACAACGTATGATCTGCATTACTCTGCTCATAACCATATTTCTTCATAGCTAACCGAAACTTGCCAAACCACGCTCTAGGTGATTACTTCAAACCATATAATACCTTTTTCAGTTTACACACCAAATCAATTTTTCCATAGGAACTATATCTGGTGGTAGGGGCGTACCTAAGAAATATTTACCGCTCGGGCTAAATTATATATAGATATATATATATATATATATATATTTTCTTGGTACACACTAATATTATAAAGTCAACTCCCTAACTATCAATAGTTATTTATGTATTTTTATTTAGTCAATGTATTATAATATTTAATTAATGACTCACAAGCTCTTACACTAAGTTTATTAAATTCGGTGTGTATTATGGAGAAAACTCTTGTGATTTTCTTTCTCAATACACACAGAATTAATAACGTTAGTGTAAGACATGCAAGTCATTGATAAAGAATATACAAAAATTATAATTCTTATTAAAAGTGTTTGTTTATTTATTTTTAAATAATAATATGACACTAATTCAATAATGGACTACTCAATAATATGAAATACATTGTGAAATTTATGCATAAATAATTATTTAAACTTGTAGTTAAAAAATATATATTTAAACTTGTAAATGGCTTAATTCTATAATGTTAAAAACCATTATATTTTGTTTATTTTTACAATGAACAATAAAATATTTACATTTAACTAAATTTAGATTAAATATCATAGTTTTGTAATATTATCAAACCTTAGGGGTGTTTATGCAATTAAACATTTATGTATTGAATTTATTTTATTTTATTTTATTTTATTATATATTTTTTAAGAGGGCTGCCCGGGCTACAGCCCGAGCAAGCCCTCTATTACGTCTGCCCCTGGCTAGTGGCATATTCATATACACTTCTTCATGTAAATCTCCATGTAAGAAGACATTCTTAATATCATATTACTGTAAGGGCCAATTAAAATTTGCAGGAAGCGACAACAAGACTCGAATAGTATTTAATTTTGCTATATGTGCAAACGTCTCCTGATAATCAATACCATAAGTTTGAGTAAAGCCACAAGCCACTAACCTTGCCTTCTATCTGTCAATTGTACCATCAGTCTTATGCTTAACTGTAAAAACTCACCTACAACCAATAACCTTATCTTTTCCTTTTGGTAAAGACACTAGATCCCATGTTTGATTCTTTTCAAGCACTTGCATTTCTTGTCATAGCTTCCGCCTATTTAGAATATGACAATGCATCTTGTACGTTATTTATAATAGTAACAACTGACATCTGGTTTACAAAAGCCTTAATAACAATAGGCAAATCATTAGTTGAAACATAATGAGCAATTGTATATTTCACTGTCTTTGAATTATTATGCACATATCTGTCTGGAGGCTATCCACGAGTAGTTCTAGATGGCAACTGATACTTGTCATTACAACTAGGCACAATTGGCATATGATCATCAAATAAATTGTTAGTATTAATATCTGATTCTATATGTACCTAAGGAGCAGAAGAAGAATCATGGGTGGATACTATTGTCATTGAAGGAGGGGTAGTAGCTACTAAAATTGTTGATGGAGAAACTGGTGTACCTAGTGTGTTTGGAGAAACTGATATATCTGGTTCAATCGTAACAAAAACTCCAATAATCGGTTCTAGTGACTATTCTCCAATATCAGATGATTCGTCAACCTTAACCTGTTCTATAGATGGTAACATGGATTCAACCATAGAGTTTGGAAGAATGGTCATCCAATTCAACTTTTCTCACACACTCTCCCTCGAAAAAGGAGAAGTGGATACAGGCTGAGAAAAATACATTTCAGTTTCGAAAAAAGTTACATCTATAGTAACAAATGACTTGCGAGAAGGTGGATGATAATACTTATATCTTTTTTTTTGTGAGGAAAATAGCCAATAAACACACACTTGAGAGCACATGGATCTAGTTTAGTGCGTCGGTGTTTAGGAAGATAAACAAACGCCACACAACCAAACACCCGAGGTGCCAATGTTAAATGATACCGCATGGAAACATAAGTAGAGAGCTTCTCTAAAGGTGTCTGAAAGTGTAAAACACTACTAGGAACACGGTTGATAAGATATACCGCTGATGTAATAGCATCCACCCAAGAAGTGGGTTGCCTGTGAGCACCAATAAAACTAGCACGTGCCATTTCAAGTATATGAAGGTTTTTCCGTTCTGCAACATCATTCTGTTGAGGCGTATAAGGACAAGCTGTCTCATGAATAACCCTATGATCTTTAAAATAGGCATGCAGCATGTGATTAACGAACTCACCACCATTATCATATCGAAGAACCTTTAATGTGGTAGAGAACTGAGTCTGTATCATTTTATGAAAAACACGAAAAATTCATACACTTCACTCTTATGTTTCATTAGATATAACTGTAAGGAAAATACATGCGGCGGAAGCAAAAAATAGATTTGTATATTATAAAAATTTCCTTTTCAAAGAGAAACTTAATCCTTGATTAAGTAAAATATAATTAAAGATATCGTACCTTTTTCCACGTGATGATTGATGTTGCGTCAATAGTAATTCGTAAGATCTTCTAATCTAATCATATGAACGTGAATCACCTTGGAGTGTGAGCTCCTTTTTTTTGAATTGTGTACCTGAGGATGGAAAACAAAAACTTTTTTTTTTGTTAGTCACAAAAACTTCCTAGAGAAAAATGAAGAACGTTTGGTCACTTGTGAGTTCTCAATCTATTGATCGAAACTCGTGTGAACCTAATTCGATGTTGTGCACAAAGCTTTTTGATGTAAAAGCTATTAGTGCACTTTCGAAAATAAAACGTTCTTTCCCTTCCATTTCCTCTCAGCCAAAATTTTCACACTATGCTTAGAGTTGGATTATTAATTTTTTTTTTTAAAGAAAAAGAAAAAATCTTTCCCAAAAAACTAGGGTTGACTGAATTCTATATCATGGAATATATACGGTGGCTGAAATCCTTGCTAAAAAATACTAGGGTTGGCCGAATTCTATGATAGGTATTCTATGTGGCCGAAATCCTCCCACCAAGAGGATTTGTGTTTCACCAAAACTCCTATCAACTTTAGAAATCCAAACTCTTTAGAGTATTATCCAATAATATATTGAATATAAATTAAATTGTGATTTATTCAAAAAACTTTCTAATTTGACTAGATAAATAAATTCCCTTTATTTATCTACTTATCAAATAAAGTATTTGATTCTTATTATACTACCAACAATAATATAACACTAAGAAACCTATTTCCTAGTTAGAAAAAGATTTTGATTTTTTAATTAAATAAATAAATAATTAATAAATTAATTAACTTCCATTTAATTAAATAATAAAATAAAACAATATTTTAGGCTAATATTCTTAGCCTTGCCGCCAATGTATACAACATGTGCAATATTTTTTTTTTTCCATTTTATTAAATCCATTGGACCTTAATAAAAAGCCCATATGTGAACTAGATCCATTCTTACTAAAAGAAAACAAGTTCATATGCCTTTAAATTAATACATTAATATAATTTAACAGCTCATTATATAATAAATGTGCAAATTATATTCTTAATGTATTAATTACAATTCTAGATGAGCCCATAAATTAGTCTGGTAGAATATATCAAGTGATCTATGTAAGTCCGTGTGGATTGAGGATCTTGACAAGTTATCTAAATTTAAGTTTAAATAGATATAACTCAATCACAATCAACAAATGATTTACTTATGTTTGATCTATTAATTTTAACTCATTCCACTAAAAAAATAAAATTGAACTCTTAAATAAAGATATAATATGTAAATGTTTCTCATTCGTACCCTAGACAATCTTATTGGAGATAGTGTATCCTCGTGATAAATATCAATAATTGCCAAGAGCTTATAGATCGTCTATAGCTCTTCTAGCTACCTTATTTATTTATGTGACCACATTTTGAACTTGGATATTCTGACTTATCTAGAAGCTATACTTCAATAGACACTATTGAAAACTTAACGTTAAGATTCAATATCCAATACCTCAAAAAATCCATATGATGGCATTCTACTCTCATTTAATAAATGGAGCCATGATGTCCATGTGTACAAATGAAGTCCTGTATCGATTAATAAATGAATACCACCAAACTATTGAGGATAGACTATGCTATATAATCATACTTATTGATAGCTCAAATGATAACACTTGTAACCATAAGTCCATCATTTATCTCAGGATTAAGACAGACTCTCCGATTGTCCTCATAATGAAAACTTTTATCAATTGACGGTTTTGGATAAAGTATTTCATTATGATCCTATTCAATGCACCTAGTGCACTAGATTCTTTTACTCAAAGACACTACAATTTGATGATTTTAGACTCATCATAGCACATTTGATCCCACTCAAATGCTAGCAAAAGAATCTACAACTTTAATAAGATAAAGACGCCCGACCTTTATCTTAAGTTGCAAACATTATTTAAGACTAATTAAAGAATTGTGTCTCCCTCATACATATCCAGATGTACGAACAATTCTTCATTTCTCACAGTCTTTTAACCTTATGATTATTTACTTTTAAGAATTATAATAATTAAACTATAAATGCTATAAGATTTTTTAAACTAAAAATCACTTTATTAATATGAAAAGATTGTCACAACGATTATGATGAAGGCATATTATTCATGATAATAGATAGAAATAGGGTAATGCATGAGTTTATAACACTATCGTGTAAGAACAAACACGGTATAGAGAGAATTGCAACAAGTTATGTAAAAAGAGATAGACGACAAGGGGTAATCTCCGTGGGCACGAGCAGCGGTTGTAAGATCCGAAGATTGTTGCTCTGATACCAACTCAAACAGGGCTTAGGTTATGATATGGCTGAATGAAAATTATATTATTCTTCTCTCCTGGAGGTATATATATTGTTATATACACAGCCTTTTAAGTACAAATCCTATAATGGAGGTAATCTCCTAAAATTACGTAATCCTACAATTACAAAAAATCTACGGTTAAGGAAATATATAATTACAAGGAAGGAAATATCCTAATTACATGACTCACGCTAACACTTGGCATCCTTTATATAGAACATGGTTCAAGCACCGTGAGTACAATTTCTAATAACTATTTCAAGACATTCTAATTAAATTCATCTTGCTAGCTATTTGGAGAAATTTCCAAGTTTGCTGTTAGTTAATTAAATAAGCAAACTTATGAGGCCCATTTATTTATTTTATTTATTTTTTTTATTTTGAAGAAAGACAGTACATTAACACAAAGAAGAAGAGCTACAAACGCTGTTATGCAGCCTGGAAATCTCCTTTCGGGAGGAGATGGCCAAAGAGGCTAAGTCATGAGCCAACATATTCCCTAACCTGGAAATAGCATGGCATTTACAATCACCCACCTCTTTCATTATGGCCTTAATTTCTTTGACTATGAAGATTGCATCACTATTAACCCTATTAGAGGAGTTAATACTTTGTGCAACATTAAGAGCATCAACTTCAGCAATTTTCAGAGCTAAATTATAATGCTTTGCAAGAAGTAGACCTTCTATGAGAGCCAGAAATTCACCAACTTCCACACTGAAAGAGCCCTGTAGTGTCTTTGAGACAGTAGCAATAACAGTTCCGTCATGATCACGAATTGTCGCACCCACACCAATAAAAGGAAGACCTTCTCTAACTGCCACATCTGTGTTTAGTTTAAGGGAACCAGTAGGAGGAGGAATCCAACCTGATTTAGGAGGAGCTCTAGGACTTGTGTAACTTAAAGACATTGCTTGCCGAGTCCCCTGAAATTCATCTAAGAAACTTCCAACCCATTCCACCAAGTCAGCAGCCTCTCTAGGTTTTCTTCTATTATTTGCAAGATTACGGTTCCACCAAATACACCAAATAATCATACAAATATAGTTCATTTCAGATCGATTAACAATAGGCAAGATTCCACACATTACCTCCAACGATGAGAGCCCATGGAAGGATTCAATCAAAAGAGCAAAGGCAGTTTGTTTCCAAACCTGCTTGGCTTTCTAACACCAGAACAGGGCGTGCTCCATAATCTCAGCGGCTACACCACACTGCAAGCAACCTGTCTCTCTAACCACACACCGGATGAATAAATTAGTCATTGATGGAAGGGCATTCACACAAGCCTTCCAAATAAAATTTTTTATTTTCGGTGGGATACTTAAAGTCCACATTGTCTTCCACCATTTTTGAGACAGAAGGATTGGAAGAGGAGACATAGAATTTATTCCTCAAGGCCAAACGGTAGCCACTTTTTACAGTATAATGACCTCTCTTTTCGTAGTGCCAAATCAGACAGTCTTGACTTCCATCTGAGCTTATAGGAATAGATCGGATGATGTCCCTGTCCTCCAGTAGAAAATGTCGTTGAAGCATATCACTATCCCAACATCTCAAGTCTCGATTTATTAAGTTGCATACACGAAGAGAGCTGTTTGTACCTCGGGAAAGGCTTGAAAGATAGTGGGCGAGAGAGCCAAGGATCCTCAAACACTGCTATGTTTTCACCTGATCCAACTTGCCATTGAATCCCTTTGTGGACTATTTCTCTACCCCATAAAATACTGCGCCATATATAAGAACATCTCGGTCTAAGCTGAGCTTGGAGAAAGTTACATCTCTTAAAATATTTGGCTTTCAGGATTTCACCAGCAAGGGAAGTATGGGTTCCAACAAGTCGCCAAGCCTACTTTACCAACAAGGCTTGGTTGAAAGCCGAGATATCCCTAAATCCCAAACCAATTTTTGGTACTGATTGCCAAAGAAATTGCTGATCCCGGAGAAAAGGAACCAAAGTGAAATAGTGCTCTAATCAGTCAATCAAACTAACTAGACAAACCCTCTCTGCTAGTTAAGTTGACAATATTTATAAAGATAGCTGACCAGAACAGGAGCAAGAGTAAACAGCACAAAGGATTGAAGAAATCTACTCCCTACCTACTGGAGAAACTACCTCTACGTCTGATTTCTCTACAAAGAGAGAGCAAACGAAAGGACTTTTCATTATGAGGCCCATTTATTTAATTATGTAATATATTTTGGATAATTAGCCAAGGCAGTTGCAGTGACCACTCTATTCTCGTCAATCATTATTACTATCAGAATCACCCCAGCAAAAATTAAGAACAATATCTTATGATTATGTGTCTTATTCTCCTTATTATTAGTTATATTACTGCTCACATCACGTTGCCACTTGCCAGTCCCAGGATCCATTCTCTTTTTCTTCAATAATAAATCATAGATGAAATATGAAGTCATGTGGATGTTTGAAGACTCACATTCTTCGGATGCACCACTTTTGACTCATTATCGATCGAGTCCAAATCATTCAAATACTAAAAAAAAATAGTATTCCAAGGACATTACTCCAAAACCTTTAATTTGCCTGTTTGTCTGTAAGAATTATGTATATATTATGATGGTGATTTCTGATCAACCTTACCCACTTGAAATATATACCGTACTATATTAATTAATGGTAATGGACATACAACAAAACAACAATGCATGACAAACTTGAAATTGAAAGTTGTAACTCTCTCAATCCAAGCTACCATCTCTAATTGCTCAGACATGCCAACTTGTCAGAGCCCACCCATTTTCCTCCTATGAGTCATGCATGCCCATAGACCATAGCATACTATACGCTATACACACCAATATCACATAGAAATAATTACAGAATTGTTCTTCAATCACAAAATTGTTGCATAATGATAAATCAAGTCAATTATTCTATTCCATGATATCAAATAGGCTCGCGTTTCGACATTCGAATATTTTCTGAAATTTCTATATTTATCACGTATGTTGATTGTTGAGAATACAAATGCATGAATTGTTATTTATGTTTTTAACTAAATATTAAAGTTTCATTTCATCCCATTACTAGACGATTAAGATAATTTCTTGTTCCTGAGAATTTTATTTCATGTTGGACCCAACGTGAAATAAGATACCCAACATTAAAAAATAAGAGGCCTAACGTGAAGTTGGGTAACCGTTGGGCTTCTCTCTTACAAATGAGGCCCAACCTGAAATAGGGTATGTTGGGTCTCTCTCTCTCCAGCCACAACTTCTTCTTGGGCGCCGACCACTTCTTCCCTATCGCCGGCGTCCCTCTTTTCTCCTTCTTCTCTCTCTTCTCGTTTCTCTTTTATCTCGCTTTCTCTATCTGTGTTTCGAGTTGGAAGTGGGGTTTCCAAAAACTCATGGATGTGGTTTTTATAGGGGGAAGTTTGGATACTGCACACTGCATGTGATTTAAAAAAAAAAAAAAAAATTACTCAAGTAGAATTATACATATACGTATACTTATAATATATATATTTTTGGATTCCGTAATCCATTTGATCATAAAATCGAATTTGGAGTTGAGAACATACATATTTTCAAAGACTAGATTATTTTCTTAAGCATATATTGTTCTAGTCTTCATAGCATGAATTGATTATACTTTCTACTTGTTGCATTAAGTGAACTAGAACGATTCTTTCAAGGTGTGAAACGAGACATGTGTCTTAAAAGGTATTTAAGGAAACAAGTTTTCAGTTTTACGTTTTTATAGGTGACAAAGATCGGCAAGAAGACAATCGGGAATCACTAGTTAAATGCATGCGGGTAGGCATAATAAGATTGTGTCGAGAGATGTGTTAACCACTATAGAAGTGATGATTTTTGCGACTGTCTAGGTATGACCCTAGGGACCTAGGAAGAATCTGCGATAAAACGAAGCTCAACTTGGGAATCCGATAACGGAAGCTGAGATCTTTATGACAGAATAATCGAAATTGCAACCAAATGAGGAACATGAGAATGCGCAAAACCATCTGCCAAAACCCTATGATCAACCCTTGCAACCAGAACCGAAGACTTAACTGAATTATCCGCTAACCTGTCAATCGAACTCTAGGAACCCCGACATCCCGCTGAGCCGAGGGACCCAAACGAGAAGAAGTTTTTGACAAAACCATAGAAACAATAGGTTGCGCCGAAGAGACACATGGAGAAACACATTCCTTTCCATCTCCTGACTATTGCACATTTACTAAGGAAGACGTAACAACGGAACCATCCGAAGCCTCAAGAACCAAGTGAGGAATAACTGAAGAAAATCTTGAACCAATAACGGTACCATTTCCGACCATGGAAGAATCCATCGTAGCATCAAGAACTGAAGTAGCACTAACCTGCCCAACTTGCTACGACTGAGAATCCATTGGGGATATCGAAATGGAAGCAATAACCGACGTAACAGTAGTTGCCAACGAAGCCAAACATGAAGAGACAACTAAGCTTGTCGAAGGAATCAAGCTCAAATCTAGGTTAGAACATGCTGATGAATGAACAACCACTGAGTTTAGAGCCCTTATATCCAAGAACCAAAGAATTCAGTGGCATGGAAGAAACATCAATATCCATCAGCACACACGCAAAATGCCCAAAATCACCCTCCACTGTAGCATTGCCCAAACGTAAAAGCACATCAATTCCTTTAGCTAAATCTGAGATTATCTTTGGGCGTCAGTACTCCCACGAAAGATCATAAAAACGGACAAAAACCTGAGCATTAGTAGACTTCTGCCTAGCCAGACTAAAATCCGAAACCCAAGGTTGGAATTGTAAAATTCCCAATTTGTGATGGAGAGAGCCCATACCCCAAACGAGAGTCTAATCTAATGAGGAGGATAGAATAATCTAAAAGTACCCCCTACCTAAAGAAATCAAGCGCCAAGTGGAACTCAATTTCCAAATAGAGTGAGGTTTGGCCTTCAGATCCACAAGCTTCCAAGGCTTCTCTCCACTAGAAAGAACAACCCGACCAATCAAGGAATTTTTAATCATATCAAGTCTAGACTTATAAGCCGAAAGATCCATGCAAATCGCAACATACCCTCCATTTTCGAAAAAATTGGAGGTATAGACAAATTATACACCTGAACACCTGGAGTCTTCAAAAGATTGGCATATGATAAAGCACTAGAAATTGAGAACCCAAATTTCCATCAAGAACAGAAACTTATAATGCACGGTGTGTATCAAACTATCTAGGGGGGGGGGGGTGAATAGATTTTAAATGATTATTACCAATTTTCGCGATTAGTCAATATTAAGAAAATAACCCAATCTAGTCAAAACAATAAATCAAGTGTAATGTGCAAAATTTAAATTTAAATAACACTTGATTTTTATGTGAAAACCTTCAACAAGGAAAAACAACGGGCCGTTATGTGTGTCACATATGAACCCCGAATCCACTAATTGCAATGGTGTTTACAACCTAGGTTGACCTCAACCTCTCACAGTTGATCGGTCCATTTCTATACATGTTTTAGGCCCTTATTTCCTATTATTTATGTTTTGTTCTCGAGTAAAATAGATTGTTTAATGTGTTTGTTGAACATGTGTAGGTTCATTCCATTAAAGTGGTGTTAAATCTCTTTTTGGGAGAAAAGAAGTCAAAAGATGGAGAAAATGAACAAATTGGAAGAAACCATGAAAAGAAGATTTTCGGCCTGTGCAGAACAGTCATATTACGGGGCCCATATCTCTCAGCTTTGATTGAATTGTGTATCCTACTACCTATGGATTGAAAGCCCTGGAAGTCTAGTTTTCAGCACACTTTTTGGATTGTAATTCTGATATTCCTAGAAGAAGTTATGACTGATTTAGTAACCAAAGGTCAGAGCTGGAGAGTCTACCGCCTCCCAAACCGCCCTGCATGCACGTGTCTAGGGAGCGGTCCTGGGCAGCGGAAAATAGTAGAAGAATTCCGCTTGCTATACAGCCACTGAGGCAACTTGCCTCCCAAGCAGTATAGGGAGTGGTCGTGCGTAATTTTGGAGGATTTCAACTCCGAATTGTTCCAGAACTGTTCAAAAACTTCCCAAATCAAATTCTAATGATTCTAGAAGACCAATAAATGTTTGAGAAACTTCCTAAACTCAAATTAGGAGCCAATCATCAAGTGAGGAAATCAAAGTTGGGAAAGGATTCTAATTCCTTATTTTCTTCTACTTTCCCGCTTTATGGATTTCCTAAACCTAAGAAGAATTGGAGGTTCACAAGGAAAAGTCACCTATAAATACTTCATATTCTTTTCAATTAGAAGAATCGAAAGGTGGTCCCAAGCCACCAAGGGGGCCGTCCCCTATCACACCACCACCATTGTTGCACTTGGAAGCTTGAAGAAGACATTCATGGGTTTTATCAACTCTTTCTCCTCTTCTTTTAATCTTTTCATGTGTAACTAACTCCATACTAGAGGATCGATGTGAACCTATGTAATGCTCATGTTATGATTCAAACTCCATATCTTTATTAATCAATTCGGATTTAGATTTGTTCAATTCATTATATGTCTTACTCTTGACTTGCATTAATCTAATGAAAATTAATTGATACTTGTCTAGGGTTTCGATAATTTATAAATTGATATTGCACTAGAGGAATTTAGGTTGTCTTAATTACTTTTCAATTGAATGAGTATGATTGTTCTCGACATAGGAATTACTGCGAGACAATTTTGGTTCAATAATTCTTGCACGTAATGGGTTCTTGGTGATGGCTTACACCTTTGACGAGGGTGAGTTGTGATTGAGAACACGTGGTTAACTCCCGAGGAATTAAGGTAATACCATAATTAAGATGAAAATGAACTCTGAATCTGGATTGAATCTATTTCATAGAATTAGTTGATGAACATTGAGTATTGTATATGGGGATCATCGGTTACCTAGTTTTCCATCTCTTGATCACATTCACCAATTCTTTATTAAATTGCTTTCTTAGTTTAATTTAGTTCTAAATCAATCAATCAATCTCAAATCTCTTGGTTACTTTTAATTTATTAGCTTTAATTAGGATTAGTTATAATTGATAAATCTCTTTTCCTCGTGGGAACGATCTTTACTTGTCGCTGTACTTATCTCATGATTTGTGCACTTGCGAGTTCGGTTTTTATAACACGATTTTATATATCATGTTTTTTATCCCAGCAGCCACACCATTATTTATTTATTTATTTTTTATTTTTTATTTATTTAATTTTTTGAACAAATCTAAATCCGAATTGATTAATAAAGATATGGAGTTTGAATCATAACATGAGCATTACATAAGTTCACATCGATCCCCTAGTATGGAATTAGTTACACATGAAAAGATTAAAAGAAGAGGAGAAAGAGTTGATAAAACCTATGAATGTCTTCTTCAAGCTTCCAAGTGCAACAATGGTGGTGGTGTGATAGGGGACGACTCTCTTGGTGGCTTGGGACTTCCTTTCGATTTTTCTAATTGAAAAGAACATGAAGTATTTATAGGTGACTTTTCCTTGTAAACCTCAAATTCTTCTTAGGTTTAGGAAATCCACAAAGTGGTAAAGTAGAAGAACATAAGGAATTAGAATCCTTTCCCAACTTTGATTTCCTCTCTTGATGATTGGCTCCTAATTTGAGTTTAGGAAGTTTCCCAAACATGTATTGGTCTTCTAGAGTCATTAGAATTTGATTTGGGAAGTTTTGGAATAGTTCTGGAACAATTCGGAGTTGAAATCCGCCAAAATTACGCACGACTGCTCCCTAGACCGCTTGGGAGGCAAGTTGCCTCGGTGGCTGCATAGCAAGCGGAATTCTTCTGCTATTTTCCGTTGCCCAGGACCGCTCCCTAGACACGTGCATGCAGGGCGGTTTGGGTAGCGGTAGACTCTCCAGCTCTGACCTTTGGTTACTAAATCAGTCATAACTTCTTCTAGGAATACCAGAATTGCGATCCGAAAAGTGTGCCGGAAACTAGACTTTCGGGGATTTCAATCCATAGGTAGTAGGATACACAATTCAATCAGAGCTGAGAGATATGGGACCCGTAACATGATTGTTCTGCACAGGCCGAAAATCTTCTTTTCATGGTTTCTTCCAATTTATTCATTTTCTCCATCTTTTGACTTCTTTTCTCCCAAAATGAGATTTAATACCACTTGAATGGAATGAACCTACACATGCTCAACAAACACATTAAACAACCTATTTTATTTGAGAACAAAACATAAATAATATGAAATAGGGGCCTAAAACATGTATAGAAATGGACCGATCAATAGTTTATAACCCACGACTACTACCCGCAAGCCTTTAAAAGTGAACCTAGTCCAATTTACTTGCGGCCTAAGCAACCTTAACCACAAGTCTCAATTCTCAATAAAGAGATTAAACAACCTAAGTAAATATGCAAAGATATCCAAATATACAAATAATGCTAGGTTACACTAAATGCTCATCTAGGATTATTAAATGTCAATTAAATCAATCATAGATATTAATTGCTATATGATATGGTATAAAACATAGCTATGTGAGATAAGTCAATTCTAGGTATAGCTATCAAAATACAACACTCAAACATTCAACACATAATCTCAATCTTATATGTAGAAATTACTCAAAGAACATACAAGTAATAAATGAGATAAATTGCTAAGCAAGAACACTTATTATGTAAGATATTAGTGAACAACTTACCATAATATGTGTGTTGAAGAAGACCCATGCACTAGCACATACTAGATGATCCTAGATGATGCTTAGATGATGATTAATGCACATGGAAATGAGTTTAGAGAATTAAAGAAGCAATCTTGATGTTTTTTCTCTTAAAAATCTCTCTTTCTCTTTTAGGGTTCTTGATGATTAAAGAGTGTAATGAAAGAGAGTGACATAATGATTTATTTATAGAGGCCAATGAAAAGCATGGTGAAAATGCATGATTGCCCCTGAAACTTACCATTTGGCGGTTTCAAAACCGCCGATTCAACCGCTGAATTGATCCCGAGACTGTAGGGGAGCAACGACAGTTTCAATCAGCGGTTTCATGACCTCCACCAAACCACCGATCTGGAGACTAAGATATTTATTTCAATCAGGTCTTGAACGGCGGTTTTAATCTGCAGTTTTGTGGCCGTCGATTTGAACCGTCGATTGAGACCAAGAGATGAAATCAATTAGGTCTAAACGCCGGTTGGAAATCGCCGATCATAATCGTAAAATCAATCCAGAGATTTATGGAATCAAACAGCGGTTTCATTTGGTGGTCATGGCCGCCGATCAAACCGCTGTTTCACCAATTATGGTGAAACCAAAGGAGAAGCCAAAGGCATTCTTCGAAGGCGATCCTCGCGCTAAACCAAGCACACCATCGTGTATGAGCGGACGTTTTCAAACTGTGTTCGTGAAACGAATTACAAGACGCACTAACACACAACAAAATACAACAACAAAGTGCAAGTGTGAAAGGTTACATGTGAATAGAATGCACACAATATCAATGCATACATATGCAATCAAGACAAGTGTGTATGTGCAACTAAATCTCTTCAAAGAAAACTAAGCACTAGAGATATACCTTTGAAGTGCTTATCACCTTGAGGTGTTGAGAGGGCCTTGAGCTTGATCATCAATCACCTATGCTACCCTTACAATTTAACACCCTAATTGTGGTTTACCATCGAAATAAGCCATTCAAACTTTGAGGAACTTACAATCTCCCTATTTGGCTATTTCATGACAAAACCACCACTCACATTGATCCTCACAACAAAATAGAAACTAAAGGTCAACAATGATTTTCTACAATACAAAAGATATTAAAAAGATAAAACTTCAAGTTTTCAATCTCTTGTAGAACAACCAATCCTTCAAAACAAAGTTTCTACACTTTTCAATACAAGTGCAATGTGAGATGATCAAGTGAAATTAAAACAAGCATTTGCATTTAAAGAATTTAAGAACAACATCATGCAATGTATGTGTAATACAATGCTCCCCCTCAACGGGTTACTCCCCCTCAATTAGTAAACTCCCCAATAAGCGAATTTGCTACTACAATTTCCTCTACATACTACTCCTCTTTTTTGTCATGATATAGGCAAAGGAATATCCCTAACAGGGTCAATTTAGCAAAGAGAGATAGTAGCATACTTGACATTTGCATAATCATATAAGCCACTTTATTCAACTCAATTAATTGGAGAGAAACAAGGAGATTTATTTTATGAAAAATGTATCATTAAGATGCTTTGCATGCAAGACATGTTACATTCAAATCTAAAAATCAATGGTATTTGACAATGTAAATGACGAAAGATTCCTAAAGAATTCAAACAAATTTCACCATTTGTCATGAGTAAAGCAAGGATATAGAATTATCAATCATTCAATTTTAATAAGCAACTATATCCAACTTTATATGCTAAACAAGGCATGATCGACTATTTGCACCTTATTCGATTTTTTTGGTTATTAAACCCGTATGATAGTAGCAATGTTCAACAAATAAAGAAAGAGAGACTTTGGATTTTAATAATGCACAGTGTGTATAAAACTGTCTAGAGGGGTCAGGAGGGGGGGGGGGGGGGGGAAATCAAGTTTAAAGTGCGGAATTTAAATAACACTTGATTTTTACGTGGAAACCTTTAACAAGGAAAAACCACGGGCTGTTATGTATGCTACACACGAACCTCGAATCCATTAATTGCAATGGTGTTTACAATCTACTTTGACCTCAACCTCTCACGGTCTATAACCCACCACTATTACTCGTAGGCCTTTAAAAGTGAACATAGTCCTGTTTGCTTGCGGCCTAAGCAGCCTAAGCCACAAGTCTCAATTCTCAATGAAGAAATTAAACAACCTAAGTGAATATAAAAAGATATCCAAATATGAAAATAATGCTAGGTTACACTAAATGCTTATCTAGGATTATTAAATGTCAATTAAATCAATCCTAGATATTAATTGTTATATGACATGGCATAAAACATAGCTATGTGAGATATGTCAATCCTAGGTGTAGCTATCTAAATACAACACTTAAACATTCAACATATAATCTCAATCTTGTATGTAGAACTTACTCTAAGAGCATACAAGTAATAAATGAGATAAATTGCTAAGTAAGAACACTAATTATGTAAAATAATAGTGAACACCTTACCATAATATGTGTGTTGAAGAAGACCTATGCACTAGCACATACTAGATGATCCTAGATGATGCTTAGATGATGATTGATGCACATGGAAATGAGTTTAGAGAATCAAAGAAGCAATCTTGATGCTTTTTCTCTTAAAAATCTCTCTTTCTCTTTTAGGGTTTGAAAATAATACAAACGTAGTTAAATTGCTTAAAGCATACCTATGGGGGGGGGGTGGATAAGTTTTTACAAAATTTTCAATCCCTTGAAACAAATATTCGTTTGTCCCTTAAGGTAGCTTTACATACACCACATAATCCAAAAACATCTATACATAGACAATATAATCATGTGATCATTTAGGTAATGTCTACATATATAAAGAGTTGTATGAGGTATAAAACATAAAAATCTCAACAACAAAGAATACTTGTATTATGATATTGTTCAAGGAATTACAAGTGTTAACAAATATAACTATACATCAAAGTAGCAATGTACAAAAGAATAAATAATATAAGAATGATCAAATCTTTATTGCTTTACAAATCACACTTAACAAATCTTGATTCCAAAACTTCACAAGTGATGAATGTACTACAAGATTAAGAGCAAACATATATATACAGGTAATAAAGAGAGATAGGAAGAATTAACACATGAAATTTTTTAACGTGGTAAAACCTCCAATGAGGAAACATCCACGGGTTGAACCACAACCATTGGGTACTATATATATTGGATAGTAAATCAGAAATTCCACAAAGTGACCAATCCTAGATCACCAACCCATGTAGAGTCTATGTCTACACAACCTTATTGGAAAGTATGAAATCCTTCAATGATGCGAAACCACCATATATTGGACAACATACCAAACCAACATCGATGGAAGATTATAAATTCCTCAAGAGTGCATACACATCCCGTGTACCTCGCACTATTGGAGTCTATGTCTATCCATACACCTAGGCCTACCAATAATATAGCTAAATCTCTATCCAAGACACTCATGCTTCTAGAGAGCCTCCCTTGCATAGCTATCCGGACCTTCCCGATCCTAGCCATGACTTCTTGCTTGCCTATCCGAGTCATCCCAACTCTAAACAAGACTTCTTGCTTGGTTATCCGGACTCCCATCCTAACCAAGACTTCATGCCTTTCACAAGGACTTCCTAATGTGATCATGTGAATGCAAATGATGCAAACAAGCAACACAACATAAAACATGTGATCAATACATTCCATGGAACAACTAGACCTAAAGACGTGAGAACACAAGTAAAGTAATCTAGATGCAAAAACATGAATTAAATCTAAAGCATGTGAAAAACATCTAACACAAAAGCTCATAGTTCTATTCATACAAATAACACTTGAATAATACATATATATGAAGCACATATTCAAGAAGTCATAAGCATACACAAAAAATGCTAGAATCACAAAATGTATTCAATGAATATTCTAGCCAAAGATTTAGAGCATAGATATATTGATGAATCAATTGAATCCTAGAAGTCTCTAAAAATACATACAAGAGTCTTAATCCTAGATTACATCAATCAAGGATCAAAACAAATTTCAAGGATTATTAATCATAGAATGATTTAATCAAGTCACAAATAATCCTAGATATCAATCTAATCACAATACAACTCTCAATCATGTGAAAAACCTAGAATCTAAGAAACTAGTTCACATATGTCTCTATATAGACTTTTGATTAAGATTGATTGTGAAACTATCTTTCTCAATAGCATTTACCAAACATACAAGTATATATAGAAGAAGAAACCCAAAGGTAATTGAAGGTTATAAAAGAAGAAATCCCAAAGATATGAACACTACCTTGGATTCTTGAGCTGGTTCGTTGTCTATATGAAACCACCATAAAAGTAGATCAAACAGCTGCCAAATCACTTGGAAAAGGTAAATGACTCGATTACGAACAATCTTCAACTTGAATCACTCAATTCCGAGTTCGTATGAGAACGTTATGGTGTTTGGAAGATGATAAAAATTAGAGAAAATTCTAGACAGGATTCAACTTTTTCTTCTTAAAATGAAATGGGAGGGAATTGGAAATATTTAAAAGGAAGAGAGAGAGGGAAGGGAACCAGCCAATGAAAAGCTTCCACATCAGCTTCTAGGCTGTGTGGGGCGCGTGTGCCACATGTGGGCAGAGAGTTTGCTTGGTCGTGTGGCACACGGCCTCCACACGTGGCCACCAAGGCATGGCCTTTGGCCATGCTGGACCCTCTCGCGCATCGCTCGCGTTCTTTAGCCGTATTCGGGTCTCCAAACTCCAATTTTGAATCCATTTTAGGATTACAAATCGTGACTCCCTTACGCACAACGAAGACTAAAAAACTTTACAAAAAGGTTGAGAATTCATCTCGGAAACCGATGATGAAGACAACTTAATGAATAAGAACGCAAAGTAGCGTAGCTACATCGTTTGGACTCGAAACCTAATGAATGAGTAACCGAAATGACCAAGACTCAATATGGAATAATAAGAGATCATGTTCAAGTCCAAAAACAATAAAATGAAAACAAATAGATACCAAGTCACACACATATGCCGTTTCCTAGAGATAGTCCTAGAACATACATTTTTCTAGTGACTATCAATTTAAATCTAATGCATGAGGATATATTTCTAAGTGTGTGAAAGTGTTATACCAATGATATAAAATCATTCAAGGACATATATGAATGTCGTGTGTGTTTGCCTAAGCTTTGTAAGAGGAACGAGGTCTAAAATACCTTTATTGTGCAACTTAGCACATTTCTCTTTGAAGACTCCATCTTGCATGTGTTATGGCCAAGTTTTTCTTTGAAGCTTTGAATCATCAATTCTAAGACCACTAAACGATACAAGAAAAAACACCGCTTTGATATGTAATACATGCCAAGACAAACCAAAAACCTGACAGGGTTCTTGATGATTAAAGAGTGTAATGAAAGAGAGTGACATGATGGAAGATTGCCCCTGAAACTTATCGTTTGGCAGTTTCATTCGGTAGTTTCAAAACCGCCGATTCAATCTCCGAATTGATCCCGAGATTGTAGGGGAGCAACGACGGTTTCAAGATCGCCACCAAACCATTGATCTTGATACTAAGATATTTATTACAATCAGGTCTTGAACGGCGATTTCGTGGTCGGCGGTTTGAACCGCCGAGTTGAGACTGAGAGATGAAATCAATCAAGTCTAAACCAACTGCCGATCATAACCGTAGAATTAATCTAGAGATTTCTGGAATCAAATGGCGGTTTCATTCTATGGTCATGGCCACCGATCAAACCATCGTTTCACCAATTGTTGTGAAACCAAAGGCGAAGCCAAGGGTATTCTCCGAAGGTGATCCTCGTGCTAAACCAAGCACACCATCGTGCATAATCGGAAGTTTTCGAATTGTGTTCATGAAACGAATTACTAGACACACTAACACATAACAAAATAGAACAACAAAGTGCAAGTGTGAAAGGTGCCATGTGAAGAGAATGCACACAATATCAATGCATGCATATGCAATCAAGACAAGTGTGTGTGTGCAACTAAATCTCTTTAAAGAAACTAAGCATTAGAGATATACCTTTAAAATGCTTATCACCTTGAGGTCTTGAGATGGCCTTGAGCTTGATCATCAATCACCTAAGCTACCCTTACAATTCAACACCCTAATTTTTGTTTGTCACAAAAATAAGCCAATCAAAATTTGAGAAACTTATAGGAACCTTTGAGGACTTAGTCCTATATGGGACGACCATAATAATACAAGAATAATTACCAGACGATACCATAACTGGAGCCGGAATCATCCCAACCACATCAGAAGATGTCAAGACATCACCAGAAGTGCTCAAAGAGAGTTGAGAAGGCACCATAGATCGAGAGATGAGAGCCACATGGCTCTCATGGAAATCGCTATTTGATCAAGCAAAATAGACATGATTTTGGCCCATGTTTTCTACTTTTTTCGCTTATTTCTCAGGCATTTTCTTGTGTTTTAACAATGTTAATTAAGTGTTTCAGGATTAGTTGTGCCTCAAGGGCATTTGTGAAGATGAAGTAGAATTGGATACAAAAAGTGCAAAAATGTGAAAAGCAGGGCATTGTCGCGGTTCTGTTGCTTGCAAGCCAACAGAGACTCAACTCAGAAGAGTGTCGCTGTTTATGTGTCACCATATGGACACTGCAACAGAAGGCCTGAAGTAATGAAAGAAAGGCCAATGAAATGTTGTTGTTGTTGAAGTATCGCTGTGATGGACATTGCGATAGAGAGTGGTGAGACCTAATAAATCAATCATTTCTCCTGTCGTGGTAGTATTGTCGCTATGATGGACATCGCGATAGAGAAAAGAAAAGATCAAGAACTCAATCTGGTCAAGCGTCGCTACCTAGTGTTGTTGTGTTTCAAACAGTGACAACTCATGTAGATCTTAGATTCAAATGTGACACTTAGGTGTTACTGTCTTCAAGACCGTGAAAAAGATGAAAAATGCCCGCGATAATCAGATCGAAGACCATATAACCGTCTGTCGTGATCACTGTCGCTGTCTCCAAGACCGCGAAACTATAACCGTGACACATGACACCTCAGCATTTTTGGTAGTTACAGGACAGATTCTTGAGCCATATAAATAGTTTTCTTTTTCGTTTGTAAAAAAAAAAAGGCTTTTCCGTAGACAAAATTATGAGATTTAGAAGAGCATTTCTCCTCTATTTTACCCTAACTCTCCTTCATCCATCAATAAACTTGAACTATCTTTTCCATCCAAAACTAAACACCAAATCTAGATTACTTCAACCTAATCATTCCTCTCTTCACATTCTCTACATTCCCTTTAGTAGCATATGAAGAATAATTTGATTCATTTTTGAGGTTGGGATAATGGGATTGGGGACCATATGAAATGGTCTTTTCATGTAAAAGAAAAGTGTTTTTAAACCAAACATGTCCAAAATAAGTAGAAAAATGGACCAGCTGCATAGAATTTTGTCATATAACCATGCAATTATAACGTGTATGCATTGCTTGTGAGTTTTGACTACATTAAAGATAGTCTATACAACCATCATTGATCTCATTTTTTCCCTTGGTTTGATCTCATTCTTCTTGCAATTTTTACTTATTGTGATTGTAGCTTAAAAGTTTGGTATTGTAGCTTGAAGCGTCTAATTTTGGGGAAGATGACGATGAATGATGATGATGAGGTAAACTCATTTCATTTTCATGAATTTATTACTATTTGATCTTATTTGAATATATACTAAATTGATTTTAAAATTAATGTTGTAGGAATCAACAACCATTTTGTGAAAAGCTTGAGTGATGGAATGGAACTTTGGAAATTGGAAGTGGAAAGGAAATGAAGGATGAATGTCATTGATTCATTGATGATCATTGATTTAGTTGTTATGTCATTGATTTGAAAAGTTGTGTTTGTTTTAGGATTCTATTTGTGTAATGTTTAATGTTGGTTTTAGACTTTATGGATTATTGATTTGATTTGTGTGGTTATTTCGATTCTCAACTCAATAGTCAATCATTTTTGTTATTTTGTTTTATTTTAATTCAAGTTAATTATTCATGTATTGAACAAGTTTTATTTGTTAAAAATTGAATAGGTAAAAATAAAAATAGAAAGAAAAAACAAAAAAAAAGTGAGTTTTAGTATACTGTGGGTCCAGAACTAAACCCGTGAAATTTCATGGGTCCTCGGGGCTGGCCTGGGTCTGCTTAAGACTCGCGGGTCCAGACCTAAACCCGAACACAAAAATTTAGATGGCCCGCCAAGATCCCCAATCCACACGGACTTGCATGGATCACTTGATATATTCTACCGGACCAATTTAATGGTCCATCTAGAATTGCATTTAATATATTAAGAATATAATTTGCACATTATTTTAATAATGGACTGCTCAATTATATTAATATATTAATGAAAGACATGTGGGCTTGTTTCTTTTATTAAGAATGAGTCTGGTTCACATGTGGGCTTTTTATTTAAAGTCCAATAGATTAAATGAAATAAGAAAATAATATTTTGGCCCATTTACTCTAAGTGGGGCGGCAAGGGTTAGTTTAACCTAATATATTATTTTGTTTCATTGTTTTAATTAAATAAGAATTAATTAATTTATTAATTAATTGTTTAATTAAATAAACAAATCTTTTCTAATCAGGAAATATATTTCCTAAAAGTAAAATTAAAAGACTTGTTTGATAAGGAAATAAATAATTAGTTTTATTTATTTAATCAAATAAGAAGTATTTTTTATTTAGTCAAAATAAAAGAATAAAAGATCTATGAGTTGGATTAGGGTTTGATATCTTAAAAACTAGATGGAAATTAGGGTGCAACATAAGCCTATGGTGGGCATGTGATTTCGGCAACCCTAGTTATTTCTAGGTTAGGATTTCGGCAACCCTAATAATAAAAGAAAAGAAGAAGCAAACTTAGGCCACCTATATATTGACAAGTATAGAATTCGGCCATAAAGATGTGGGTTCATGATACAAATTTATTCTTCTTCTCAATTCATAGAAAGCTTTTTATTCTACTAAAACAAAAAGGAGTGTTAGATTATTCTTTGATAGTATACTATTTGCTTATTCATCAATAAGCTTGTGTATACGATATCGATCTAGGTTCACGCGAGTTTCGATCATTAGATTGAGAACTCAAAAGTGACCGGAATAATCTTAGTCATTCTTTTGATTGTTTTTGTGACTAACAAAGAAAAGAAAAGTTTGTTTTGTCCATTCACAGGTTTGCAATTCAAAGAAAAGGGAGACCACGCTCCTAGGTGATCCACGTTCGTGCTAGGATTGAAGATCTTGCGGATTACCATCGACGTAAGTCAATCGGATCACGCGACAAAAGGTATTCTACTTTTTGTTATTGTATATGTATGTTTAATTAATTAAAGGGTTTAAGGTTCATAAAGGAAAATTTTTTAAAAAGTCACTAAATCTAATTTTTAGTATCGCTTCCGCTGCGTGTACTTCTTTGGTATTTTTCCCAACACATTATTCAAGACTAGCTAAAGAATTGTGTCTACCACATACATATCCAGATGTACGAATAATTCTTCTTTTCCCATAGTCTTTAGACCTTATGATTATTTACTTTGACAATTATAATATTAAACTATAAATGCTATACGATTTGTTAAACCGGAAATCACTTTATTAATATGAAAAAGATTGTCAATTACAACATTACACTTTTGCTATTGAGCATAATCCTAACACATCATCCTCTAGATTTTTGAATTTAGGGTATAGTCTATTATATATAAAAAAAAACTATAAAACCTAGATCTTTTTCTTCATCAAGAACTGACAAGTATTCCGAGCTTGAATCTTATCTAAGTACGTCTTATGAGTTTATAGAAGATACGGCAGAGAGAAAATTTGATATATTACAATATTGGAAAGAGTATGCAAAGTACTGTCCAATCATGGCTATGATAGCCAAAAATATTTTTTCAACACCAGTTTCTACAGTGGCGGTGGAACAAGAGTTCAATGCAGGGGGGGAATTGTAGGGAAAAATAAACAAATAAAAGTGTTACACGCAGCGGAAGCGATACTAAAGACGATTTAGTGACTTTTAAAATTTTTCCTTTATGAACCTTAAACCCTTTTAATCAATAAACATGCATATATATCAACAAAAGTAAATTACCTCTTGTCGCGTGATCCGATTGACTTACGTCGATGGTAATCCGCAAGACCTTCAATCCGAGCACGAACGTGGATCACCTAGGAGCGTGGTCTCCCTTTCCTTTGAATTGCAAACCTGTGAATGGACCAAACAAATACTTTCTTTTCTTTGTTAGTCACAAAACAATCAAAAGAATGTCAAAATTATTCTGGTCACTTTTGAGTTCACAATCTTATGATCGAAACTCGCGTGAACCTAGATCGATATCGTATACACAAGCTTATTGATGTTTAAGCAATTGTATACTATCAAAGAATAATTTTTCACTCCTTTTTGTCTCTCTAGAATAAAAACTCTCTTAGAATTAAGAAGAAGAAGAAAGAAAATAAAAACTCAAGCACCAATTAATTGATGTGGCCGAACCCTATAAGAACATATATATAGGTTGGCCGAATTTTTCTTCTTTTTCCTTTAGGGTTGCCGAATTCTATGTAGTATCTAATTAGGGTTGGCCGAATTTCATCATGTCACTTATATAGGGTGACTGAAATTCAACCCTAATTCTTTTTAACTTTATAGACTTCAAACCCTAATCCAACTCTTTTATTTTTATTCTTTTATTTGACTAAAAAAAAAGACTCCTTATTTGATTAAATAAATAATACTAATTTATTTATTTACTTATCAAACAAGTCTTTTACTTTTAGGAAAGATTTGTTTCTTTAATTAAACAATTAATCAATAAATCAATTAATTTTTATTTAATTAAAACAAATGAAACAAAATAATATTTTTAGGTCAAAACTTTAACCTAGCCGCCCCACTTATATATAAGATGGGCCTACTATTATTTTCCTATTTCATTTAATCCATTGGACTTTAAATAAAAAAGCCTACATGTGAACCAGACCCATTCTTACTAAAAGAAACAAGCCCACATGTCTTTCATTAATATATTAATATAACTGAGCAGCCCATTACTTAAATAATGTGCAAATTATATTCTTAATATATTAAATGCAATTCTAGATGGACCCTTAAATTGGTCCGGTAGAATATATCAAGTGATCCATGCAAGTCCGTGTGGATTGTGGATCTTGGCGGGCCATCTAAATTTAAGCTTCAATAGACATAACCTAATCACAATCAACAAATGATTCACTTAGGTCCGATCCATTAATTTTAACTCATTCCACTAAAGAGCTAAACCGAACTCTTAAATAAAGATAGAAAAGGAAGATGCTCCTCATTCATACCCTAGACAATCATATTGGAGATAGTGTATCCTCGTGATTAATATCAGTAATCGCCAAGAGTTCATAGACCGCCTATAACTCTCCAAGTTACCATATTTACTCATATGACCATGTTTTGAACTTGGATATTTTTGACTTGTCCAGAAGCCATGTTTTCAATAGACACTATCGAAAACTCAACGCTGAGATTTAATATCCAATTACCTCAAAACATCCATATGATGATATTATACTCTCATTTAATTAAATGGAGCCACGATGTCCATATCTATAAATGAAGTCCTCTATCGATTAACAAATGAATATCACCAAACTATCGAGGATAGACTATGCGATATAATCGTACTCATTGATAACTCAAATGATATCACTTGCAACCATAAGTCCATCATTTATCTCAGGATTAAGACAGACTCTCCGATTGTCCTGATAATGAAAAGACTATTATCTATTGACGGTTCTAGATAAAGCTTTTCATTGTGATCCAGTTCAATGCACCCAGTGCACTAGATCCTTTTGCTCGAAGACACTCCGATGATTTTAGACTCATCATATCTCATTTGATCCCACTCAAATGCTAGCAAAAGAATTCTACAACTTTAACAAGATAAAGGTGCCCAAGCTTTAACTTAAGTTGTGAACAATATTCAAGACTAACTAAAGAATTGTGTCTACCACATACATATCCAGATGTACGAACAATTCTTCTTTTCCCATAGTCTTTAGACCTTATGATTATTTATTTTGACAATTATAATACAAACTATAAATGCTATACGATTTGTTAAACCAGAAATCACTTTATTAATATGAAAAAGATTGTTAATTACAACATTACACTCTTGCTATTGAGCATAATCCTAACAGGAATATCCTAGATGAAAGGCGTTCGTGCTTGACTTCGAAAGCACTCTAGATACAGGTTTGTGTAGATGACTGGACGAAGGCGCAATATAGACAACAAGCAATTGAACGTGAGGTAACATACGCTTTCTTCAAAGACGATGAACCTGAAAGGGGAGCAGCGGAGACGGAATAGAAGATGTGGATCACGTCATCACGAGTCCACGTCATCAACAAACCTGCAATAAAAGGTAAGAGAACTACGTGGCCTTTGATTCCTCTAAACCCCCCAAGAGGATACGTAGGCAACTTAATTGTGGTAAAAATTAAGTGCATGGCTAATAACTTTACATTTTTTTAGTTTTATTTTAATTTAATTTTTTAATTTGTCATTTATTTATTTTATGTTATTTTCGAATTTCGGGTGACCCAATTCCCAAATATCCAATGAAATGTAATTTGTTATTTGACATTTTGTTTAGTTTTATTTTAATTTAATTTTTTAATTTGTCATTTGTCATTTGTTTATTTTATTTTATTTTTGGGTGACCTAACGCAATCACCTGACTCCTAACCCAATAAAATTTATTTTATTTTGTAATTTGTCATTTATATATTTTATTTTATTTACAATTACAACTTAGTAACTTAGAAGTCTATCTATTTTTTATTATAAAAAAAAAAAAGGTTTAGAACCGTTGGTTCCGGGAAAATGGAAACCGGAACCGCGGTTCCACCTAAACCTGGAATCGGAACCGGAACCTTGCCAAGTATGATTAAGAGTCATCGTTATACATCTTAGGTTGACTACATTATTAAGAGGTTAAGCTGTTATTTGGAAGATGCACATTCATGTCAAAATGTCTTAATTGA